>JAASAO010000114.1:0-35328 GCA_017311375.1 Mytilus coruscus
CAAAATAAAAGATAGTATAATCATAACTCCTTACCTTTCTGAAACAGTCAAGTTACGGTCAGTTATGGTCAGTAGTAAACAGCGTGGCCTTTGACTTCGGGTTCTTTGTTTCCTCTTCCCGCAAAAATTATCACGTGATATGAATGCCGTTTTGGCCTAAATGTGTTGTAATTCTAAACGTGTTTAGGAAAGTTTCTAAATATTGAAAGTGCTTAGAATTAAAACACGTTTAGCTTCATATACTGACGAAGTAGCTAAACATGTTTAGCACAGCAACACGTTTATTGCAAAGTGCTGAGAGCCAAAACATGTTTATTTTTTATGTTTAGAAATTAAACACTTTCTTAAGCACATAAGTCTTGCAACACGTTTAAATTCTTAGCACAATTTTTACAGTGTACCAAATGATGAGAAAAATGTTTAATACCTATCACTTCCTAATCTATTTCTGACACGACTTCTCGTCCATAATACTCATTCAATCAAATTTTGCTCTAAAAAATGAAGTACACAATATAAGCTACAACTGTATCCATCACTTTGTGTCTGTTGTCTGTGTGTACCGTAACATACTGAGTTCGTTTTTGTCCAGAAATATATTCTTTAGACGAGATCAAGTATGTAAATATATTCATAGGGTTATGTGGTAGATGACATTATTCTGTGCAATAATTTTGTGTCCGTCGTCTTTCATACATATCAAATGTTGTATCCACTGTTTGCTGTTGGTCGTCTATTGTTAATGGCAGTCAGGCCTCGGTCTTCAAATTTTAGCCTCCATTTAGGTCATGACCAACCATAGGGTGTGTGCTTTTCTCTCTCTCAGGACAAACATTTTTCTTTACTTAGAAAACAATAAACAATTTTCTATATTTTATCATTAAATTAACCGATGTATACTTTAGATTTTAAACTATAGAAGTTGAATAAAAAAAATTAAAAACAATGATAAATCCCATGGTAAACAAATCTAATGTCTGGGTTATTTTCTTATGCAAATCATTAAATTTTCATTTTTTTTAAGATCTTACGGTTTTTTTTAAGATCTTACGGTTCACGGATTTTCGGGGTCCCTCTTTATTCTGTTATTTATATTTATTTATATTTATTGGTCCCATTATTCTCTTTCTGTAAACCCCATCAGTGACCCCATTTCTATCCTCATCAATGGTGACCCATTCCTAGATCATACATGTATGTACAAATGTACGTTGTAATTGAAACAGGAAAAATATACTGTCATGTATTACTGTATGCTTCGACTAATAGATAAACGTTACGGTATTAGTTCCAGATTATGTTTTAAAACATACAATTGCGTTTTATTATTGATTATGTATTAGACAATGACACTCCTTTTTTTTATGGAAAGAGGAAGGCGGCAGTTTTTTTTTTAAACAAATTGTTGGTTTCCTTTGAAAATAGGCGTGAAAAGAAAATACGACATTCAGTTTAAAACAAGAATGTGTCCACAGTACACGGATGTCTCACTCGCACTATCATTTTCTATGTTCAGTGGACCGTGAAATTGGGTCAAAACTCTAATTTGGCATTAAAATTAGAAAGATCATATCATAGGAACATGTGAAGTACATTATTCTATTAGAGAGAGGCGGAAGATACCAAGGATAGTCTACATCATAATTCAAAACTAATTTAGTGGCTATGACAAAAGACAAAAACGAAAAAAAAAACAACAAAAGACAAACAATAGTCCACACAAAAGCAGAGAAAACAAGATAAACACTTAGCAACATGAGCCTCACTAAAAACCGAAGGTAATCTAATGTGCTCCGGAAGGGTAAACCAACCCTATTCCACATATTGCACAAATCGTAAAAAATGTACGTTTGTATCCTTCGCCTCTCTTTTGGGTATTTCCACGCATGATCGTGCGAGTTAAATCGCTCTTTTAGAAACTATTAAAGGATACGCTATAAAGTTTAACCTGCGCAATATTTATATATTTTTAACATAATGTATGATACTACTACGACCCTACATATATTTTTATCTGATGTCAGAAAAAATGTTCGAACAAATGTTTCAAAACGTAGTCTGAAGAATTTTGTCTATGATATTATGACATTGTACAAAAGTATTGAAAACATATGAAGTAATTAAATTTCTATTTAGTTGATTCTGAAAACCCTTCTAATGTTTGTGTCTTAAGAAATACGAAAGATATCTTGACACTTAGATGGTGTCTCATGACAAGCATTATCGTTGTATCATATTTGTATTTTGATGATGATGATGATGATGATGATGATGATGATGATGATGATGATGATGATGATGATGATGATGATGGCTGCTTAACTTCGAGCGGCAAATTAATATGCAATTTCGGGACGAGAACATTATAATCTAATATGAATATTAACCCTGCTTTGTACTAGATTGACACGCTGAGCCGGATTTTTAACGTGCTAGTTCACAAGGTAACAGTCCGCAGGAATCCATGTCAGCTTACCCAGACACATTATTCTGACTCCGAGCCGACTAGTCTTTGCTCTCATTTCTTAATGCCGCGTGCTTAGCGGAGAAGCAGCAAATACCAATTTTTAAGTCTTTGGTTTGATCCGGCCGGGGTTCGAACCCACGACCTCCCACACTCGCGGAGAACACGCTACCACTAGACCACCGAGGCGGTTTATTTGTATTTTGAAGATAGAATACAATATAAGTAAAATATGATATGAAATTATTATCATTCTGTTAATATGTAGATTTTGTAATGGTTAAAGATTGTTACGTACATGTCTTTTGTAATTTCTCACTCAGAGCCAATAACTGTGTTTTCCGACGATTGTGCTTGTCAGTGCATGCGTGTTCTTAGTGTCTAATTCAAATCTGTGTAAACATACATCACAGACATACAATACAACTGACTAAATAAAGGAGAATGTATCTATGGGCCACAGATGCCCCTGCTTGTAAATATGCATGAGTCACCTTCCATATATAGATGCAGGATTCACATAGTTAAGACCGTTTTGTGATTATAAGCATTGTGTGTAAGTTTCATAACATTTGGTTGAGACAAACTCAAGTTAGAGAACGGAAACGACAGATTTAGAATTTTTTCCATTTATAAAGGGCATAACTCAAGAACGGTAAAAGTGACGCCACCCAATTTCAAACTTGATCTGTGTTTTGTGGCAAAACAGCATTGTGTATAAGTTTCATAACATTTGGTTGAGGCAAACTAAAGTTAGAGAACGGAAACCAATTTTGGGGACGTACGGACGGGACGGACACCAACAAAAAGGTACAGTTAATAGTGAATTATAAATTCAAGCTGAATAGTTGGCAAACAAGGTGTCAATTTTTTCCAGCTACATATTGACCTGTGAAACGACAATTCTGGATGTCGGCGACCGTTGCCATTGCATATTGACACACAGCAGTGCTTGTCATGCCATTTCGATGTTTTTCGGCGTCTATTTTGTTCCAGTTACCGACCTTAGCCTCGATCTCAGTTTGTAGGCGGAACTTAAAACTACACGTTGAGAATGAAGTATGACATTTAAAATACAAGACATTAAAAGTTATGAGAACAAACTTTGAATACGAAGATTAAATTTATTCTTTACGGTCATCATTTCAAGGCTGCATTTAGATGTTTGAATATATAAATTATCGGTACTAACATTGCATTTGGTCTTAATAAAATAAATTATTACAAAATATGTATTGCTTAACAGGTATCAAATCCTTTGGTCTGACATCATATTTATACTTAAATTTATACACACTGTCATGCTTTTATCGGGTATTTTATAAAGTCTTTACAGTAAATCCGCTGAAAGTGTAAATAGTCTTGGAAAATATGATTTGTTTATTAGTTTAAGTTGGCTTTGAACTAGATTTCAATAACTACGAGCACCCTTAGATTGGTACATTGCGTCTTTAGTCTTTTGTCTTTAAAGTATTTTTTCGTGTGTGATTAGGTCATTATTTACCATGATCAAAATGCAAACTACAGAGTACTTTAACATTTAATTCGTGTGTTGTTGCCAATTTGGGTTTTACTGTACAATTTTCTGTTTTGAACATTTTTTTAAAAGTTTAGGCAGAAACAATCCTTTTCTCCGTTTATTAGGCTGAAATATATACCATTTACTCTACAAATTGACAAAATATTATTATTTTCTTTCAGGGATCAGCAACGTTCTTTAAAAGAAGGGGTATACTATTTGATCCTGATTCTCAATTTTTGAAGAACAAAAATGTATTGCCGGGCATAAGGATAAACAATCATTCTGAAAAGTTCGTTAAAAATAGTTTAATAAATATCTGCTTTACCGTTATAAAAATATGGTGAAACAAGAGAAACAAAAACTTTATACAGCTTATATGATAAATTACTTACAAAGGGATTTGTGTTCTTCTTTTATCATCTTACAATTCATTTGCTTCTTACTTCATGCAATTATGATAACACTTATATCGTATAAACTGGACAGTGATTTCTAACGTTTATATATAAAATTAATTCGTGAGTTTAATTTCACATTAAAAATGAGCCGTAGGGCGTGTTTTTACCTACACGCTTAGGAAAGAATATCCCACTTGAAATTGATCGGAAAAAATAAGATACTATTCCTAAAAATATTTGCTGAAAATAATATTTTTTGACGGTATGTAAGTCAGATAATGCATACTTTAAGGTTTTTTTTCGTCGTTTAACACATCTCGTGGTGTCAGGATAACCCAAAGAAAGAAGTCCGATCGGTCTTTCATTTGATCAATCCTGACACCTCTCGGTGTGTTTTACGACAAGAAAACCTTAAAATATGCATTATCTATAACGTAATAGATATTTCTTATCTGCTCTCTACAAAAAAAAAACATATGAATTAGACCGGATAAGGATGTATAAGAATCAAGCTCATTGCCCTTTGCCACAATGTTATACTTACAGACATATCTAATAAAATCTCCATAAACGTTCCTCTATATTTTAGGTGGCCTGATCCTAATTTTAATTTGCTTGATACTGAAATCGGCTGAAATTATATCATCAGTGTCTTTAAATAGAAAATCTATACTGAAACATTTTCAACTGTGCTTTTACACATAAAATCGACAGCAACAAGACTTTCGTACAGCTCAAACGAGAAAATGAAGGGTTCAATATGTCTTATCTTGCAAGGTGGACTGGGAAATAGATTATTTTAATTCGCAACTGCGTTTTCTGCAGCAAAGTCTTAGAATATGAATCTTATCATACCTTCTGATGCTGAAATCAGCGAAGTTTTTGAAATTGATAAGACATTCAATGAATCAAGAGAATTATGTAAAGGGTTTCGAAAAGTTTTAGATGGAGCATTTCCAACATACCATAAAAACTTAATGAACTTTAACTCAACTGATAACATTCAACTTGAATATGGCCTTCAGTCATGGAAACATTTGTACATGTATAAAAACAGCTTAAGAAGCAGTTAACATCTAGAAAGCATATACAAAATAGCAAAACAGACAATTTATAATATACTACAAAGGTGGAAAATAAAATCTCGCAAAAGTGTTAATTTTGTTGGTATTCATATAAGGAGAGGCGATAAGGTGACAGGTTATGATGATGGGTATAAAATCGCAACACCAGAGTATTTAAACAGGTCTGTTAACTATTACGCTAAAAAATATGAAGCTGTTTTTATTCCTTGTTATATCAGATGGAATGTTGTGGTCTATAGAAAATGTGCTTTCTCATGTTCCAGTATCATATATATATCATAAGGTCAAAGAGGAATGTGACCACACAATTATGACAATAGGAACCTTTGGGTCGTGGATTGGCTACTTAACTGGTGGAGATGTGATATACATGAAGGTTGCTGCTGTAAAGGGTTCACGATTTGAAAAAGTACTAAAATAGTTATACTAAACGTTGAAGATAATTTCTTTCCTCACTGGATAGGACTTTAGTTAATCTGCAATTTTACAAGTATAGATTTAACCATCGTTTTGACATAATCATTATTATAAAAGCTTAACGCAACCATCGAAGTACACATCTTGTAATCTTATTTGAAGATTTTGTATAACGTACAAGCTTAGTTGTTTTCTTTTGATTTGTTGTTTCAAAATAGATGCAGTAGATTTGAACATCAGTTAGCCTTTTTTGATTTTTATATACATTATTCTGGTTCGTGTTGTTGCTGCAATGAAAGTGCAAAGAATAAGACATCACGAGTTGTGATTAAACCCCTTGGAGCTAATATTATTTCGAAATTTCATGTACTTTTTTAAATAGTTTTTCTGTAGAAATACACATGAATATGAGTCTCCGCGATTTCCCGGACTGCAATGTGATATTAAAAAACAATAAACATATAAGCAAACAGTAAGTAAAAACATAGCAATAGTCACTTTTAAGCGTTGATATCGAAATGTACCGCAAATTGTAAAACTATGAAAAACTGAAATTGAATCATAGGTTGTTTTTTTTTTTGGAATATAACAATGTTACCGAGTAGGAAAAATTGGAAAAAAAAAGTTTTATAATCCTGGAACCTTTCAAGCTTTTAGATATTTACGAGTAATAAATGTGATAAAAATTAAGCTTAAACATTTCAAAAACACTTAATAGATTTAAAAACATTACAACTGTCTATCAATAATATAATTGGTGAAAAAATCACGATTGGCACTACTTAAAGATGTGTTAAAGTTGAAATATTCGTTTCGATGAAATACTTCTATTTATTCTTATCTGGCTTACTTTTCCAGATTGATTGATTCTTTTTCTATAATCAACAAGTTGTTCTTCTGTTATCTCTCATTCATTGGAACATTTTGCTCTTTTGTGTCGATTCTCAATGATTCAAGCTTCTTGATTAGAGCATCACTAACGACGATAGACTTTGGGCGTTCATTGTACATGGTGGGTACTGAGGTGCGATTAGGACAGACGAGCTTTTAAGGCTTTTACAGTGTTGTTTCCAGTTTGTATACCGTTGTATTTATATTTTAATACGTACTTTAATATGTACTTCATCGAGAAAGTGTATACTATATATGGTATGTACTATCAACTACACAAAGACGTTTTGATCGGTGTCTTTGTCAATTTACTTTAAAAGATAAACAATTTTTTGTTGAAGTTATTGTCAAATTTAGTATCAACTGCAACGTTTTGCTTGGCGTCTTTGTTAGATTTTAGTCAGTTATGTTCTATATCCGTGATGTATGTTTACACAGTATTGTCACATTAACATATTATGTCTGTTTTTGGTTGCTCACTCAATTTAGCCAATATAATGGAACTATAAATAATGTCATATATGTCGTCTTATTCTGAGGACAATGCCTGTACCAAGTCAGGAATCAATCTAATTAAAATTAAATCATTAACGGGAGCAATTAAAGGATTCATTTTAATCAGATTGCTTAGGAATGACATTTGTTCGGTTGGTTGATACGTTTGATTTTCTAAGTTTTATGGACTTGCCCTTTGAATATACCTTGGAGTCTAGTATGTTTTGTTATATTTTTTTCAATAGAACAGTGGCTACACACCTAACTGTGGAGTGCTGCCTTAATATGAATCCCCTTTTGCCTTCATTTCTAATAGATTTGTCTGTGTTATGCTAGCTGTGACTTTCAAATTGATACATTATTTCTAAAACTGGTTCCGTAATGAATATTTTATGATGGTTAGCAGTTGACATTGAACGCGACAAAAGTGAAAAAAAAAAAAAAACGCTTAAACAAAGTGTAAAACCTCAAATCTGTCTCATTTTTGGTTTATTTTCTAAATGTTTCCTCTATTTCTGTTTAAATTCATGAAATTAATATGGAAAAATTGTACAAAATATAAGCATTGTTAAAGCACTTAAATGCCAATTTTGATGTAAATAGCATACCAAGCCTTGGTTTAGAAACTTGCTTGTCTGTCTCATATCTTGACTTACATCTAGAAATTGACAATGATGGTCGGCTGAAAACAGAACTTTACGCCAAAGAGATGATTTCAGCTTTCCAATTGTGAACTTTCCATTTCTATGTAGCAACATTCCAAAAGCGCCTTCATACGGAGTTTATATCTCCCAGTTGATACGATATTCCAGGGCTTGTATTTCCCATCATGATTTCCTTGAGGGTTGCTGCTTGCAAGGAAGCTATTAAACCAAAAGTTCCAAGTGGTGAAGTTGAAATCTTCCCTTCGTAAATTTTAGAATTAGGCTGAACACCGGGGTTGTACTAGCATTAGCAACACGACGGGTGCCACATGTAAAGCAGGATCTTCTTACCCTTCCGGAGCACCCTGAGATCACCCCAAGTTTTTGGTGGGGTTCGTGTTGCTCAGTCTTTAGTTTTTCTATGTTGTGTTTTGTTTTAGCCATGGCGTTGTCAGTTTATTTTCGACTTGTGAGTTTGAATGTCCCTTTGGTATCCTTTGCCTCTCTTTTGCAATTGGGCATACATTTTTAACAGTGGTGGCAACTTAAAATTTAATTCATGTCAAATTGTAATATAATATCCTGCTAGAAATGTTAATTTGACTTATTCGCATTAAAAGATATAAAGCGATACATGGATATACAGAGGCTATCATATAAAGAGCAATCATTCTGTTACAAGGTTGAAGCTAATGGAGTACAATTTAAGACCGAACCATTTCTTAGTGTCAAAATGTCTATAATTGGTTGCTAAGGAGAGTAAACAATAAAATTAACATGTATATCATCCTAGAATTTTGTTCTTTCAGAAATAAAATTAAAATCGACCAGTCAATAGATTTGTGGCAGGATTTATCTTAAATAGTGCCATTCTGTGCTTTCTGACATGTCATAAGGTTAGGAAATACAATTAAAATTGGCCCAAAATGTTTAATCAACTTTTATTCTTGGCTTTCTGATACATTGAACTAGCTGATTGTGTCATATACGTGCATATTTATGTAATCATAATCTTCCATAGACTTGACTTTGGACAGTTAAAATGGTGTAATATGATTCCTTTTGTGTATCCATGGCAATATTCTGCACTTATTCACCATAACATATTACACAAAGGGGCATGGAAATGTCACATATTCCCCAAAATTTGGTTCAAACTAAAATTCCAATCCTTTTAAGTGATATCTGTCTGAATCTATGGATATTAATCTATCAAATGATCAAATAAAAGTTGGGTATGGTTCGCCTCATTTTTTCGTATAATTTAATTGCAAAGTTCGTGCGACAAAATCCACGGGTGCCGAAATGCACATCTAACTGTGGAGTGCTACCTAAATATTGGCATGTGATACGGGTTCGTCTGGACACCACAGGGATTCAGAGTTGCATTTTGTATTTTCATGTAAACAACTCACTCACTCATTTGGTACTCCTCAGGAATTTCCTAAAGAAAACTTCTAGACCATACCTATTTTATTTCAAATGTATTGACTGTGGCCATTGCCCATTCAAATATCGTTCTGGGATCTGGGCCCGTCAGAAGTCCACAAGAGTTCAAAGTAGCATCTTTACGTATTTTTCATGTCAACCACTCACTCTTTCGGTATTCTTCAGGAAAACTCTACGGCAAAGTTCTTAACAGTCTGGATTTAGATTTCAAACTTTTGTTCATACATTTTAATTATCTAAATGCATAAGACACATTTTGTGCACAGCAGCATGCCAATGTGTAAGCCATTCATTATTCATTAGATTTTGCACATTTCACAGACATTTAAATGTTTACCTCAATAAGTTAGTCGTGTTGCATACCGTATTAATTTAGGCAAAATAGTCAATGTAGTATTTTCAAACTTGTTCCCATTATAAATATACAGATTGACACAACATGTACACCTGAGTCTTTACTTTAAAATAAATTAGAAGAAAAAGTTAGAAACGAGACAAGGCCTTAAAAAGTCGGTACTTTAAACATTGAACATTTTAAAAAACTCACTAACTGTTTTTATTGGTCTATTTTAGGTCGAATGAACAAGAGGATAATTTGAATTTAAATGTATGTTCAATAGTGTTTTGTGTCTAGGGCATTAATAAGACCATTTTAAAAGCGCTCCTAGGGCTAATTTCCTAACGCTTGTAGAGCAAGACTTTGGTCGGCTTGCTTGCTTTGTTTATATAAACGTTTGCAAGCATTATTATTACGATTGACATCTGCAAACAAGATAAATAGGTGGCGTTAAACCTGATTTATATTTAGATTTTATTGGATGTTATCGTGGAGATTAGGAACACCAGTGTACATGTAAACATTACATGACAAAATTATTCACACATATATATATGGCACATGCCGTAATTCTTTTCTGGTAAGACATGTCCCTTTGTTGGTGAAAATGTATCCAGTATGAAATGACTCGCATTCAAATCGTCAACACGTGTCAAACATGTTAAAACAAATGTGTCAAGAGGCTACATGTTAACTAGGCTGACCACGGAGTAGTCGGAGAAAAGTGTCCAAGTAAAATTACATTATCTCGAATATCAAATATTATTATTATTCAGGACTACGGTACAGGTTTAACACATTGTAACTATACTGACCATGGAGTGTTTACGAATCAGTCGTAGGAAAGCGTCAGAGCAAACATTACATATATAATATATATAATAAACATAATATTTTGTTCATATGTCAATATTTCAAATTATAAGAATAAACTCCATTATAAAAACGACAGTTGTTATAGAAAATATCAAGTACACGTCCATTGGAGAGGAACACCGGTAAAATAATTCAGTCGGATAAATTGCATTACACACGATAACAAACGTTAAGAACACGCATGTATATCTTTGTAAATACTTACATTTCTTGAAAACTTGATTGACCGTGCAAGTACATTTGTCAGAAAACACAGTAGTTCTTGACTCTGAGTTAGAAATGTAAAAAAAAATATATGAATATACATGAGTATTTGTTGTGATAACCGTATTAGTATTGTCGAATCAATCCATTGCATTAGACGTCAAACTGTTTGTCGACGCCACATTATAACTTAAAATTTAAACTCATTCTCGTATGCACAAATATATTAATTTCTTGTCTCTAGACATAACAAAATATGTTTACCGCGTTTTCAAATATTTGGTCGAACATATATCTATTTCTTGAAGATACTGACAACATAACATACATGTAGTAAGGTAATAGTTTCATATAGTATGATAGAAAATGTAAACACTACACAGGTTAAACTTTAAAGTGTATAATTTAATGTTTCCTAAAGAACGATTTAACGCGCTAGATCATATGTTTGAAATGTTTCAAACATCAGCATCATATGAATATACATGTACGTGACAAGTTTTAACCATAATACAAATCTGCAAATTAATAAATTGATAATGGTAATTTATTTATACTGCATTTTATCTTCAAAATACACTGATGATATACCAATAAAGCAAGTCCTTAGACATCTACAATGTATCAAGATTTTTATTTTCAATCTGAAGACATAAAATATTTTTGCAAGGCTAAGTAGTTTGGAATTATTTTCGATTTTCAGAAAAAATTTCATGGAAGACTAACACAATTAAACAGTTGGTCATCTTTTTTTAATGTCCTTATTTCATACAGAAATAAGAGTCAACATTCGTATGCACAAATATTTAATTTCTTGTCTGTAGACATTACAAAATATGTTTACCGCGTTTTCAAATATTTGGTCTATTTCTTGAAGATACTGACAACAGAACATATGGGTCAATACCCTAATGCGCCTCAAATTGAGGAACTCAAAGTTGTGCGTGAACAAAAATGTCTGAGTAGTGATATTGGGTAGTCTGCTATCATCCATGTATTGTAAATGAAGAAAATATTTTATAGGTTTACACACATAATTTACATATTCACCTCTTGCTATATGAATATTAGTCTTTTGGCCCATTCCTAGTAACCATTTACAAAATTTGTTTTGAACAGTTTCAATGTCTTTCAATTTATCTGTACTTCATAATTCTGCACCATAATAAATGATATACCACGGTAGTTACCACATTCATTTCTATCACCTGTTTTAAACAATGTAATAATAATAGCAGTTGACCGACATTCTGGAAAATCACCAGTATGAAATATTTTATTAGACACTTTTAATAACACTGGCAGTAATGTTGAAGATAAACATTTATAAAGTTCCCATGGTAAACCATCTTCACATGGTGATTTAAGCTTTTATTTCACTTAAAATTTCTTCACAAGTAATATCACTGTCTAAGAATGAAAATTTTCTTCAATACATAAATCATAATCAGTATTATGAGACTGTACAACAGTATCTACAAATTCAGAAAAAATACATCTTTATCTGATACATCAGGGTTCAAAAGGTTAGAAAAATAAGTGTTCCATTCTTCACTTGAAATGTTTGACCTAGGTATATTAGATTTACTTATAACTGATTTTTATCAATTTGCAAAATTTACAAGAATCACCAGTTTTAGCAACTTTACATAATTGAGTTTTCTTATTCTCTTTGTGTTATTTTTGTTTAGTTACACATAACTTGTGTAAATTTTGTTTTGTTGTAACATATTTTTGTAGTATGTCCACTAGTTGCTCGAAAATTATTTAATAGTTTACACTTTTTTCTTTTCATAGACACGCATACTGAATCAAACCATTTCTGTTGTTTGATAGCACGTATACTGTGTCTATTATACAATACTAATAATGCCATAGATCAAACTTATTCGTTCAGTGTATATTTACTTGTTTTGTGATTATGTCTTTTGATCGAGTTAAGCCATTTCAATTGATATTTTATTGTATGTCTTTTATGTTGTAATGTTACACCACTATTTCAGGTTAGGGTGAAAGTTGGCTCCTGTTAAAACGTTTAAATCCGCTGCATGTTTATGCACCTGTCCTAAGTCAGGAGCCTGTTTTCAGTGGTTGTCGTTTGTTGGTGTGGTTCTTAAGTGTTTCTCGTTTCTCGTTTTTATATAGATTAGACCGTGGGTTTTCCTGTTTGAATTGTTTTCACTAGTCATTTTGGGGCCCTTTATAGCTTGCTGTTCAGTGTGAATCAAGGCTCCGTGTTGAAGGCCGTACTTTGACCTATAATTGTTTACTTTTTACACATTGTGACTTGGATGGATAGTTGTCTCATTGGCACTCATACCACATCTTCTTATTTATAATAAACCTGCTTCTGAACAACCATTTTGCAAGTAAGAAACTAATGCATTTGCAGCATCATCTTTATTGTTGTCCATTAAATCTAAAGTATCATTTAAAATGCTAACGAAGTTGAACTGTCTAGAAGATCTTTGCACAGCTGAATGAACTTTGTTACTGTTCCATTTGAATCGTATCTGTTTCGCATTACAATGTTCGTGACCGTTTTCAACTGGTCCTGTAACTGGAATATTTAAGCAACATGAAATTGGTTAATGTTTTGACAAATCAACAGGAAGTACATTAAAATGTAATATCCATCTGTATATGTTATAGCTAAAATTATATAGTCAATAACACTAGCCCCTCTTGAACACATATATGTAAATTCTCCATCTCTATCACTTTGTTTTCGCCCATTTATCATATATTAATCCTTTTCACAACACTGCTGTATCAATGACCTGCAAAATTATTTGTAAATTTGTCTTTATTGCTGCGTTTACACTGATTTATATATGGTTTTGAGTTGTGATCATTGTTTATTATGTATTGAAGACCAGGAATATAGTTAGCTTTATCTTCTGTGACAAAGTCATTTAATTCTGAAGTCCTTGAATTAAAGTCCCGCCAAAAGTATTTCACATTTATATTACGTTGATTCAACTTCAAACAGAGCTTCTTCCAGAATATCAATACCATTTTCAGTATTTTGATTGCTATAATAAAATAGAGTTCTCTTGGGGTATATAGACAAATACCATTCTGATAACTTTTTTTTCACCATTGAATTGAAGTACAACCATATCTGTAAATTGTTTTCAGATTTGTATCACTTTAGATTTAGATATTTTTCTAAACAACACTAATACACCACCTGAAACTTTGCTGTAAACAAATTGTCTGCCTACACGACTACTTTCATAACAATCAAAACTGTGTAGATTATACGGTTTGTTAGTTTCTAGGGACATCACCCGTGATTTAAGTTTATTATTTTCTGTTTGCAACATGTCCATTTTACTGCCTATCTAATCATTCAGTGTATCTATGTTCTGATTTACACCAGTCATCTTTGGTTTCATAGCGAGCATATTTGTTGATATGCTAGTCATTTCTGACCTTATTCTCTGAAGAGTTCGACTGAGTAAATCACTATCTCCCTTCTCCCAAAGTTACAGGGCCAACAGTTTTGTGCATTGCTATTGGAACATTTAAGCGTTTAAAATCATCATCATTAATGCCATTGATCGCTCTCCGTCTGCGTGTGGCGGATCTATATAGAAATCGTCTAACAGGTGTAAAATCTTATTGACCTTGTAATTGTTTGTGGCAATATAACATATTGCTTGTGACAAAGTATCGAATATAATGGGACTAGATCGGCAACCGAAAGTAAATCGCACATTGAAATAATATTTTCCTCCCATTTAATGCAAAATAAAGGCTAGTGTGAATGTAAATTGGACAATTTTGAATTCATTGTAAATATCGTACTTACATTACCAAGAGTTTTTCCGTATTTCAGGATAATATCTATAGCGTTGTCGATCTTGACGAACGACATAGAGCAGATGTCTTTGTCAATTAATTCATTGATGCTAAAACGAATATCACTTTGATGAGGTAAATCCAATATAAGTCGTTTTCTTTGAATATTTTCCTTCCGCAACTCCCAACGGACTGACCAGGTAACTTGCAAATGGAAGTGTGTCAAAGGCCCATAATAAAGCCATTTTCACATTCCTTCCTTAACAAGTCATTTACTACGTTCGGTTGTGATCGTGCAGATCAATCATTACGACATTCAAGGGTTGGTAAATTAGTCACAGATACCTTAGTGTCAAAACCATATTTTAAACCATTGCATAAGTAAAATACAAAAGATGTGTCACTATGATTTTAAGTTAATTTTCTAATACATCTACGTTAATCGGAGTAGTAGCATGTTGGGGGAAGTTAATATTTGATAGTCATTTTTCGGAACCGAAGTTCTGCTTTGGAGCAGGAGTGCAAGTCTTAGCAACAGTGTTTTTAAATGTGTGGTTTCTTCTTTTTTCGGTATCGTTTTGTGTAGATTGACGATGACAGGCGGTTAAGCTATGATCAAAGTTACGACAATTAGAGCACATGTGTAAGAAGAGGCAACCACCGTCTTTATTACAGCCAGACATTAAATCGAAGTTATTGCAAATTTCTTTCCCGTTTTGTAAAACGCTTCCTCCCACTAATATCGGAATTACCACCATTTCTTACCAGTTGTGGAAACGCCTTTCTCCGATAATAACATTGGACAGAATTTAATACCATGGTCATGCCAAAGTTTGCAAATATTGATTTCAACCATCGCAATTATCAAAATCATTCGGTCGCGATCCCTTTTGCTCCAATCGACTTTGTTTCTTTTGGAGTAGTGTCGCGGCTTTTGCTGACAATAATTTATGGTAGTCGTAGATACTTCTGACCGTAAAATTACTGATCTCTATTATATCCTCCTCGTAGGCATCGAATTCAAATCTCCTACCTTGAAAAGCAGATGGCATTACACGCTTAAATTTTCCGAAGGCCTTGATAAATTCCTGAATTATTAGTTGTCGATTTAAGCTTGGCTTATTCCTACATTAATTTCCATACCGTCTGCCAAAATGGTATGTGATTGTGGACTCTCGAAACTAGGAATTAGAGAGAAACTAAGTTAATGTCCTTACCGTGTATTATTTGTTTCTGTAACGCTGTAGAAACTATTTCGACATTAGGACAATCATCAGAACAAACTCCTGTTCTATTAAATCATGAGGTAACGAATCCGGTTTGTTTTGTATCGACGGTCCGGTATTACTGGAATTGTACCATTGTTGTAGATTATACGGTTTGTTAGTATCATAGAGCTTCTCTATCATCAGGCTATCGATGGATTTCTAAAGGCCATTCACGCATTGTGACATAGTGTTAAAAGCAGCCACCAATATATTAGTGTTAACATTTTCTGTAGCAGAAAAGTATTGTCAATGCTTTCACGGCTTTGTGTCTCTGTTGAAGCAGTTTGAGTATCAGATGGAAAACTGTCTGTTGCACTTAAAGTATTTATGATGTTTCCTTCATGAGCATCACTGTTTTTGTTACCAATGTTTTCTGTATACAGAGTTTTAACAACGATTAAAGTGAGGATTGTAGGCACTTTGAAACCAATTTTAGACAGTTCATCCACCATTTCGGTTTTGTTTTCTCAGAATTAGTTTTGTCGCAACCGTTTCAGTACTATATGGTTGGAAACGGATTTCCGTTTCGTCGGAGTCAGTTGTTTACTTGAGGCATATCTAATATCTTTGTAAACAGTGTTTTGAGAATAACTTTTAAAAGCTGTTGTCACAAAGAACAATTACTAAGACTGTGATTCATTTGTTATTCACGTGACACATTAATTATAAAACTGGAAGCTCGCAACTTTATCTAACCTATATGTTTTTGTGACCTCTTAACCGATATTTAATGTCGTGTAACGAGATATGCAGAAACGGGTAAAAAAAAAGTCAACAACACTATTAAACAGCGGGGAGTAATCAACTAATCTATAAACCATAATTATACAATTCTATAATCTACCACTCTGAGTGAGAAATTAAACGAACACATATGAATATGTATGTACGTGACAAGTTTTAACCATTATACAAATCTACAAATTTATAAACTGATAATGTTAGTTTTCTGTCATATTCTATTTATACTGCATTTTATCTTCAAAATACACTTATGAGTTATAAAACAAAGCAAGTCCTTAGACATCAACAAAGTATCAATAAAATCTATTTTCTATCTCAAGACATAAAATATTTTTTTAAAGTTAAGTATCTTCAAAATACAAATATGACATACCAATAAAGCAAGTCCTTAGACTTCAATAAAGTATCAAGATGTTTATTTTCTGTCTCAAGACATAAACTATTTTGTAAGGCTAAGTATCTTCAAAACACAAATATGACATACCGATAAACCAATTGTCCTTAGACTTCTACAATGTATCACGATTTTATTTTCTATCTCAAGACATAAAATATTTTTGTAAGCTTAGCTAAGTATTTTGAATTATTTTCGATTTTCAGAATTTATTTTTATGGAAGACTTAAGCAATTAAATAGTTTGTCAATACTTTTCTTTAATGTCCTTATTTCATACAAAATAAGAGTGAACATTCATATGCACAAATATATTAATTTCTTGTCTGTAGACATTACAAAATATGTTTTCAAATATTTGGTCGAACATATATCCATTTTGTTAAGATACCAACAACAGAACATATTTCTAGTGAGGTAATAGTTTCATTCAGTATGATAGAAAAAGTAAACGCTTCACAGGTTACACTTTATAGTCAGTACACGGATGTCTCACTCGCACTATCATTTTCTATGTTCAGTGGACCGTGAAATGGGTCAAAACTCTAATTTGGCATTAAAATTAGAAAGATCATATCATAGGGAACATGTGAAGTACATTATTCTATTAGAGAGGCGGAAGATACCAAGGGATAGTCTACATCATAATTCAAAAACTAATTTAGTGGCTATGACAAAAGACAAAAACGAAAAAAAAAACAACAAAAGACAAACAATAGTCCACACAAAAGCAGAGAAACAAGATAAACACTTAGCAACATGAGCCTCACTTAAAACCGAAGGTAATCTAATGTGCTCGGAAGGGTAAACCAACCCTATTCCACATATTGCACAAATCGTAAAACATGTACGTTGGTATCCTTCGCCTCTCTTTTGGGTATTTCCACGCATGATCGTGCGAGTTAAATCGCTCTTTAGAAACTATTAAATGATACGCTATTAAGTTTAACCTTCGCTATATTTATATGTTTTATTATAATGTATGATACTCTCTACATACATTTTATCGGATGTCAGAAAAATGTTCGAACAAATGTTTCAAAACGTAGTCTGACGAATTTTGTCTATGATATTATGACATTGTACAAAAGTATTGAAAACATATAGAGTAATTAAATTTCTATTTAGTTGGTTCTGAAAACCCTTCTAAATTCATATGTTTGTGTCTTAAGAAATACGAAAGATATCTTGACACTTAGATGGTGTCTCATGACAAGCAATATCGTTGTATCATATTTGTATTATAATGATGATGATGATGATGATGATGATGATGATGATGATGATGATGATGATGATGATGATGATGACTGCTTAACTTCGAGCGGCAAATTAATATGCAATTTCGGACGAGAACATTATAATCTAATATGAATATTAACCCTGCTTTGTACTAGATTGACAAGCTGAGCCGGATTTTTAACGTACTTGTTCACAAGGTAACAGTCCGCAGGAATACATGTCAGCTTACCCGGACACATTATTCTGACTCAGCCGACTAGTCTTTGCTCTTACTCCTTAATGCCGCGTGCTTGGAGAAGCAGCAAATACCATTTTTAAGTCTTTGGTTTGACCCGGCCGGGTTTCGAACCCACGACCTCCCACACTCGCGGAGAACACTACCACTAGACCACCGAGGCGGTTTATTTGTATTTTGAAGATAGAATACAATATAAGTAAAATATGATATGAAATTATTATCATTCTGTTAATATGTATTTTTTGTAATGGTTAAAGATTGTTACGTACATGTCTTTTGTAATTTCTCACTCAGAGCCAATAACTGTGTTTTCCGACGATTGTGCTTGTCAGTGCATGCGTGTTCTTAGTGTCTAATTCAAATCTGTGTAAACATACATCACAGACATACAATACAACTGACTAAATAAAGGAGAATGTATCTATGGGCACAGATGCCCCCTTGTAAATATGCATGAGTCACCTTCCATATATAGATGCAGGATTCACATAGTTAAGACCGTTTTGTGATTATAAGCATTGTGTGTAAGTTTCATAACATTTGGTTGAGACAAACTCAAGTTAGAGAACGGAAACGACAGATTAAGAAATGTTTCCATTTATAAAGGGCATAACTCAAGAACGGTAAAAGTGACGCCACCCAATTTCAAACTTGATCTGTGTTTTGTGGCAAAAACAGCATAAGTTTCATAACATTTGGTTGAGGCAAACTAAAGTTAGAGAACGGAAACCAATTTTGGGGACGTACGGACGGGACGGACACCAACAAAAAGGTACAGTTAATAGTGAATTATAAATTCAAGCTGAATAGTTGGCAAACAAGGTGTCAATTTTTCCAGCTACATATTGACCTGTGAAACGACAATTCTGGATGTCGGCGACCGTTGCCATTGCATATTGACACACAGCAGTGCTTGTCATGCCATTTCGATGTTTTTCGGCGTCTATTTTGTTCCAGTTACCGACCTTAGCCTCGATCTCAGTTTGTAGGCGGAACTTAAAACTACACGTTGAGAATGAAGTATGACATTTAAATACAAGACATTAAAAGTTATGAGAACAAACTTTGAATACGAAGATTAAATTTATTCTTTACGGTCATCATTTCAAGGCTGCATTTAGATGTTTGAATATATAAATTATCGGTACTAACATTGCATTTGGTCTTAATAAAATAAATTATTACAAAATATGTATTGCTTAACAGGTATCAAATCCTTTGGTCTGACATCATATTTATCCTTAAATTTATACACACTGTCATGCTTTTTCGGGCTATTTTAAAGTCTTTACAGTAAATCCGCTGAAAGTGTAAATAGTCTTGGAAAATATGATTTGTTTATTAGTTTAAGTTGGCTTTGAACTAGATTTCAATAACTACGAGCACCCTTAGATTGGGACATTGCGTTTTTAGTCTTTTTGCCTTTCCCAGTATTTTTTCGTGTGTGATTAGGTCATTATTTACCATGATCAAAATGCAAACTACAGAGTACTTTAACATTTAATTCGTGTGTTGTTGCCAATTTGGGTTTTACTGTACAATTTTCTGTTTTGAACATTTTTTTAAAAGTTTAGGCAGAAACAATCCTTTTCTCCGTTTATTAGGCTGAAATATATACCATTTACTCTATAAATTGACAAAATATTACTATTTTCTTTTAGGGATCAGCAACGTTCTTTAAAAAAGGGGTATACTATTTGATCCTGATTCTCAATTTTTGAAAAAAAAAATGTATTGCCGGGCATAAGGATAAACAATTATTCTGAAAAGTTCGTTAAAATTGTTTAATAAATAATCTGCTTTACTGTTATAAAATGTGGTGAAACAAGAAACAAATATATCACCCCTTTATACAGCGTATATGATAAATTACTTACAAAGTGATTTGTGTTCTTTATCATCTTACAATTCATTTGCTTCTTACTTCATGCAATTATGATAACATGTATATCGTATAAACTGGACAGTGATTTCTAACGTTTATATATAAAATTAATTCGTGAGTTTAATTTCACATTAAAAATGAGCCGTAGGGCGTGTTTTTACCTACACGCTTAGGAAAGAATATCCCACTTGAAATTGATCGGAAAAATAAGATACTATTCCTAAAAATATTTGCTGAAAATAATATTTTTGACGGTATATAAGTCAGATAATGCATACTTTAAGGTTTTTTTTCGTCGTTTAACACATCTCGTGGTGTCAGGATAACCCAAAGAAAGAAGTCCGATCGGTCTTTCATTTGATCAATCCTGACACCTCTCGGTGTGTTTTACGACAAGAAAACCTTAAAATATGCATTATCTATAACGTAATAGATATTTCTTATCTGCTCTACAAAAAAAAAACATATGAATTAGACCGGATAAGGATGTATAAGAATCAAGCTCATTGCCCTTTGCCACAATGTTATACTTACAGACATATCTAATAAAATCTCCATAAACGTTCCTCTATATTTTAGGCGGCCTGATTCTAATTTTAATTTGCTTGATACTGAAATCGGCTGGAATTATCTCACCAGTGTCTTTAAATAGAAAATCTATACTGAAACATTTTCAACTGTGCTTTTACACATAAAATCGACAGCAACAAGACTTTCGTACAGCTCAAACGAGAAAATGAAGGGTTCAATATGTCTTATCTTGCAAGGTGGACTGGGAAATAGATTATTTCAATTCGCAACTGCATTTTCTGCAGCAAGGTCTAAGAATATGAATATTATCATACCTTCTGATGCTGAAATCAGCGAAGTTTTGAAATTAATAAGACATTCAATGAATCAAGAGAATTATGTAAAGGGTTTCGAAAAGTTTTAGATGGAGCATTTCCAACATACCATAAAAACTTAATGAACTTTAACTCAACTGATAACATTCAACTTGGATATGGCCTTCAGTCATGGAAATATTTGTACATAAAAACAGCTTAAGAAGCAGTTAACATCTAGAAAGCATATACAAAATAGCAAAACAGACAATTTATAATATACTACAAAGGTGGAAAATAAAATCTCGCAAAAGTGTTAATTTTGTTGGTATTCATATAAGGAGGCGATAAGGTGACAGGTTATGATGATGGGTATAAAATCGCAAACCAGAGTATTTAAACAGGTCTGTTAACTATTACGCTAAAAAATATGAAGCTGTTTTATTCCTTGTTATATCAGATGGAATGTTGTGGTCTAAAGAAAATGCTCTCATGTTCCAGTATCATATATATATCATAGGTCAAAGAGAAATGTGACCACATAATTATGACAATAGGAACCTTTGGGTCGTGGATTGGCTACTTAACTGGTGGAGATGTGATATACATGAAGGTTGCTGCTGTAAAGGGTTCACGATTTGAAAAAGTACTAAAATAGTTATACTAAACGTTGAAGATAATTTCTTTCCTCACTGGATAGGACTTTAGTTAATCTGCAATTTTAACAAATATGGATTTAACCATCGTTTTTGACATAATCATTACTATAAAAGCTTAACGCAACCATCGAAGTACACATCTTGTAATCTAATTTGAAGATTTTGTTTAACGCACAAGCTTAGTTGTTTCATTTAATTTGTTGTTTCAAAATAGATGCAGTAGATTTGAACATCAGTTAGCCTTTTTTGATTTTTATATACATTATTCTGGTTCGTGTTGTTGCTGCAATATAAGTGCAAAGAATAAGACATCACGAGTCGTGATTAAACCCTTGGAGCTAATATTATTTCGAAATTTCATGTACTTTTTAATTAGTTTTTCTAGAAATACACATGAATATTAGTCTCCGCGATTTCCCGACTGCAATGTTATATTAAAAACAATAAACATATAAGTAAACAATAAGTAGAAACATAGCAATAGTCACTTTTAAGCGTTGATATCGAAATGTACCGCAAATTGTAAAACTATGAAAACTGAAATTGAATCATAGGTTTTGTTTGGAATATATATAATGTTACCGAGTAGGAAAATTGGAAAAACATGAGTTTTATAATCCTGGAATCTTTCAAGCTTTTAGATATTTACGAATAATAAATGTGATAAAATTAAGCTTAAACATTTCAGATTTAAAAAAAAAAAACATAACAACTGTCTATCAATGATATAGTTGGTGAAAAATCACGATTGGCACTACTTAAAGATGTGTTAAAGTTGAAATATTCGTTTCGATGAAATACTTCTATTTATTCTTATCTGGCTTACTTTTTCCAGATTGATTGATTCTTTTTCTATAATCAACAAGTTGTTCTTCTGTTATCTCTCATTCATTGGAACATTTTGCTCTTTTGTGTCGATTCTCAATGATTCAAGCTTCTTGATTAGAGCGTCACTAACGACGATAGACTTTGGGCGTTCATTGTACATGGTGGGTACTGAGGTGCGATTAGGACAGACGAGCTTTTAAGGCTTTTACAGTGTTGTTTCCAGTTTGTATACCGTTGTATTTATATTTTAATACGTACTTTAATATGTACTTCATCGAGAAAGTGTATACTATATATGGTATGTACTATCAGCTACACAAAGACGTTTTGATCGGTGTCTTTGTCAATTTACTTTAAAAGATAAACAATTTTTTGTTGAAGTCATTGTCAAATTTAGTATCAACTGCAACGTTTTGCTTGGCGTCTTTGTTAGATTTTAGTCAGTTATGTTCTATGTCCGTGATGTATGTTTACACAGTGTTGTCACATTAACATATTATGTCTGTTTTGGTTGCTCACTCAATTTAGTCAATATAACGGAAATATAAATAATATATATTTCGTCTTATTCTGCGGACAATGCCTGTATAGGCAGAATCAATCTAATTAAAATTAAATCCTTAACGGGAGCAATTAAAGTTCATTTTAATCAGATTGCTTAGAATATTTGTTCGGTTGGTTGATACGTTTGATTTTCTAAGTTTTTATGGACTTGCCCTTTGAATATACCTTGGAGTCTAGTATGTTTTGTTATATTTTTTCAATAGAACAGTGGCTACACACCTAACTGTGGAGTGCTGCCTTAATATGAATCCCCTTTTTGCCTTCATTTCTAATAGATTTGTCTGTGTTATGCTAGCTGTGACTTTCAAATTGATACATTATTTCTAAAAATTGGTTCCGTAATGAATATTTTATGATGGTTAGCAGTTGACATTGAAACGCGACAAAAAGTGAAAAAGAAAAACCGCTTAAACAAAGTGTAAAACCTCAAATCTGTCTCATTTTTGGTTTATTTTCTAAATGTTTCCTCTATTTCTGTTTAAATTCATGAAATTAATATGGAAAAATTGTACAAAATATAAGCATTGTTAAAGCACTTGCCAATTTTGATGTAAATAGCATACCAAGCCTTGGTTTAGAAACTTGCTTGTCTGTCTCATATCTTGACTTACATCTAGAAATTGACAATGATGGTCGGCTGAAAACAGAACTTTACGCCAAAAGAGATTTCAGCTTCCCAATGTGAACTTTCCATTTCTATGTAGCAACATTCCAAAAGCGCCTTCATACGGAGTTTATATCTCCCAGTTGATACGATATTCCAGGGCTTGTATTTCCCATCATGATTTCCTTGAGGGTTGCTGCTTGCAAGGAAGCTATTAAACCAAAAGTTCCAAGTGGTGAAGTTGAAATCTTCCCTTCGTAAATTTTAGAATTAGGCTGAACACCGGGGTTGTACTAGCATTAGCAACACGACGGGTGCCACATGTGGAGCAGGATCTTCTTACCCTTCCGGAGCACCTGAGATCACCCAAAGTGTTTGGTGGGGTTCGTGTTGCTCAGTCTTTAATTTCTATGTTGTGTTTTGTTTTAGCCATGGCGTTGTCAGTTTATTTTCGACTTGTGAGTTTGAATGTCCTTTGGTATCCTTTGCCTCTCTTTTGCAATTGGGCATACATTTTAACAGTGGTGGCAACTTAAAATTTAATTCATGTCAAATTGTAATATAATATCCTGCTAGAAATGTTAATTTGACTTATTCGCATTAAAAAGATATAAAGCGATACATGGATATACAGAGGCTATCATATAAAGAGCAATCATTCTGTTACAAGGTTGAAGCTAATGGAGTACAATTTAAGACCGAACCATTTCTTAGTGTCAAAATGTCTATAATTGGTTGCTAAGGAGAGTAAACAATAAAATTAACATGTATATCATCCTAGAATTTTGTTCTTTCAGAAATAAAATTAAAATCGACCAGTCAATAGATTTGTGGCAGGATTTATCTTAAATAGTGCCATTCTGTGCTTTCTGACATGTCATAAGGTTAGAAATACAATTAAATTGGCCCAAAATGTTTAATCAACTTTTATTCTTGGCTTTCTGATACATTGAACTAGCTGATTGTGTCATATACGTTATTTATGTAATCATCTTCCATACACTTGACTTTGGACAGTTAAAATGGTGTAATATGATTCCTTTTTGTGTATCCATGGCAATATTCTGCACTTATTCACCATAACATATTACACAAGGGGCATGGAAATGTCACATCCCCAAAATTTGGTTCAAACTAAAATTCCAATCCTTTTAAGTGATATCTGTCTGAATCTATGGATATTAATCTATCAAATGATCAAATAAAAGTTGGGTATGGTTCGCCTCATTTTTTCGTATAATTTAATTGCAAAGTTCGTGCGACAAAATCCACGGTGCCGAAATGCACATCTAACTGTGGAGTGCTACCTAAATATTGGCATGTGATACGGGTTCGTCTGGACACCACAGGGATTCAGAGTTGCATTTTGTATTTTTCATGTAAACAACTCACTCACTCATTTGGTACTCCTCAGAATTTCCTAAAGAAAACTTCTAGACCATACCTATTTTATTTCAAATGTATTGACTGTATTGCCCATTCAAATATCGTTCTGGGATCCGGGCCCGTCAGAAGTCCACAAGAGTTCAAAGTTGCATCTTTACGTATTTTCATGTCAACCACTCACTCTTTCGGTATTCTTCAGGAAAACTCTATGGCAAAGTTCTTAACAGTATAGATTTAGATTCCAAACTTTTGTTCATACATTTAATCATCTGAATGCATAAGACATATTTTGTCCACAGCAGCGTGCCAATGTAAGCCATTCATTACTTTTGCATATTTGACAGACATTTTCAAGTTTACATCAATAAGTTAATTGTGTTGCATACCGTATTAATTTAGGCAAAATAGTCCATGTTGTATTTTCAAACTTGTTCCCATTATAAATATACAGATTGACACAACATGTACACGAGTCTTTACTTTAAAATAAATTAGAAGAAAAAAGTTAGAAACGAGACAAGGCCTTAAAAAGTCGGTACTTTAAACATTGAACATTTTAAAAAACTCACTAACTGTTTTTATTGGTCTATTTTTAGGTCGAATGAACAAGTGGTTAATTTGAATTTAAATTTATGTTCAATAGTGTTTTGTGTCTAGAGGCATTAATAAGACCATTTTAAAAGCACTCCTAGGGCTAATTTCCTAACGCTTGTAGAGTAAGACTTTGATCGGCTTGCTTGCTTTGTTTGTATAAACGTTTGCAAGCATTATTATTAAGATTGACATCTGCAAACAAGATAAATAGGTGGTGTTAAACCTGTATTATATTTAGATTTTATAGAATATTATCGTGGAGATTAGGAACACCCAATGTACATGTAAACATTACATGACAAAATTATTCACACACATATATATATGAAACATGCCGTTATTCTTTTCTGGTAAGACATGTCCCTTTGTTGGTGAAAATAGATCCAGTATGAAATGACTTGCATTCAAATCGTCAACACGTGTCAAACATGTTAAAAGCAAATGTGTCAATAGGCTACATGTTAACTAGGCTTACCACGGAGTAGTGCTTACAAATCTGTCGGAGAAAAGTGTCCAAGTAAAAATTACATGTATCTCAAATATCAAATATCATTATTATTCAGGACTACGGTACAGGTTTAACACATGGTAACTATACTGCCCATGGAGTGTTAACGAATCAGTCGTAGGAAAGCGTCAGAGCAAACATTACATATATAATATATATAATAAACATAATATTTTGTTCATATGTCAATATTTCAAATCATAAGAATAAACTCCACTATAAAAGACGACAGTTGTTATAGAAAAATATCAAGTACACGTCCATTGGAGAGGAACACCGGTAAAAATAATTCAGTCGTGTAAATTGCATTACTCACGACAACAAACGTTAAGAACACGCATGTATATCTTTATAAATACTTACATTTCTTGAAAACTTGATTGACCGTGCAAGTACATTTGTCAGAAAACACAGTTCTTTGGTTAGAAATGTAAAAAAATATTATGAATATACATACGAGTATTTGTTGTGGTAACCGTATTAGTATTGTCGTATCCATCCATTGAATGAGACGTCAAACTGTTTGTCGACGCCACATTATAACTTAAAATTTAAACTCATTCTCGTATGCACAAATATATTAATTTCTTGTCTCTAGACATAACAAAATATGTTTACCGCGTTTTCAAATATTTGGTCGAACATATATCTATTTCTTGAAGATACTGACAACATAACATACATGTAGTAAGGTAATAGTTTCATATAGTATGATAGAAAATGTAAACACTACACAGGTTAAACTTTAAAGTGTATAATTTAATGTTTCCTAAAGAACGATTTAACGCGCTAGATCATATGTTTGAAATGTTTCAAACATCAGCATCATATGAATATACATGTACGTGACAAGTTTTAACCATAATACAAATCTGCAAATTAATAAATTGATAATGGTAATTTATTTATACTGCATTTTATCTTCAAAATACACTGATGATATACCAATAAAGCAAGTCCTTAGACATCTACAATGTATCAAGATTTTTATTTTCAATCTGAAGACATAAAATATTTTTGCAAGGCTAAGTAGTTTGGAATTATTTTCGATTTTCAGAAAAAATTTCATGGAAGACTAACACAATTAAACAGTTGGTCATCTTTTTTTAATGTCCTTATTTCATACAGAAATAAGAGTCAACATTCGTATGCACAAATATTTAATTTCTTGTCTGTAGACATTACAAAATATGTTTACCGCGTTTTCAAATATTTGGTCTATTTCTTGAAGATACTGACAACAGAACATATGGGTCAATACCCTAATGCGCCTCAAATTGAGGAACTCAAAGTTGTGCGTGAACAAAAATGTCTGAGTAGTGATATTGGGTAGTCTGCTATCATCCATGTATTGTAAATGAAGAAAATATTTTATAGGTTTACATAATTTACATATTCACCTCTTGCTATATGAATATTAGTCTTTTGGCCCATTCCTAGTAACCATTTACAAAATTTGTTTTGAACAGTTTCAATGTCTTTCAATTTATCTGTACTTCATAATTCTGCACCATAATAAATGATATACCACAGTTACCATTCATTTCTATCACCTGTTTTAAACAATGTAATAATAATAGCAGTTGACCGACATTCTGGAAAATCACCAGTATGAAATATTTTATTAGACACTTTTAATAACACTGGCAGTAATGTTGAAGATAAACATTTATAAAGTTCCCATGGTAAACCATCTTCACATGGTGATTTAAGCTTTTATTTCACTTAAAATTTCTTCACAAGTAATATCACTGTCTAAGAATGAAATTTTTCTTCAATACATAAATCATAATCAGTATTATGAGACTGTACAACAGTATCTACAAATTCAGAAAAAATACATCTTTATCTGATACATCAGGGTTCAAAAGGTTTGAAAATAAGTGTTCCATTCTTCACTTGAAATATTTGACCTAGGTATATTAGATTTACTTATAACTTATTTTATCAATTTGCAAAATTTACAAGAATCACCAGTTTTAGCAACATTACATAATTGAGTTTTCTTATTCTCTTTGTGTTGTTTTTGTTTAGTATCACACAACTTGTGTACATTTTGTTTTGTTGTAACATATTTTAGTAGTATGTCCACTAGTTGCTCGAAAATCATTTAATAGTTTACACTTTTTCTTTACATAGACACGCATTCTGAATCAAACCATTCCTGTTATTTCATAGCACGTGCTGTGTCTATTATACAATACTAATAATGCCATAGATCAAACTTATTCGTTCAGTGTATATTTACTTGTTTTTGTGATTATGTCTTTTGATCGAGTTAAGCCATTTCAATTGATATTTTATTGTATGTCTTTTTATGTTGTAATGTTACACCACTATTTCAGGTTAGGGTGAAAGTTGGCTCCTGTTAAAACGTTTAAATCCGCTGCATGTTTATGCACCTGTCCTAAGTCAGGAGCCTGTTTTCAGTGGTTGTCGTTTGTTGGTGTGGTTCTTAAGTGTTTCTCGTTTCTCGTTTTTATATAGATTAGACCGTGGGTTTTCCTGTTTGAATTGTTTTCACTAGTCATTTTGGGGCCTTTATAGCTTGTTGTTCGGTGTGAGCCAAGGCTCCGTGTTGAAGGCCGTACTTTGACCTATACTTGTTTACTTTTTACACATTGTGACTTGGATGGATAGTTGTCTCATTGACACTCATACCACATCTTCTTATTTATAATAAACCTGCTTCTGAACAACCATTTTGCAAGTAAGAAACTAATGCATTTGCAGCATCATCTTTATTGTTGTCCATTAAATCTAAAGTATCATTTAAAAATGCTAACGAAGTTGAACTGTCTAGAAGATCTTTGCACAGCTGAATGAACTTTGTTACTGTTCCATTTGAATCGTATCTGTTTCGCATTACAATGTTCGTGACCGTTTTCAACTGGTCCTGTAACTGGAATATTTAAGCAACATGAAATTGGTTAATGTTTTGACAAATCAACAGGGAGTACATAAAATGTAATATCCATCTGTATATGTTATAACTAAAATTATATAGTCAATAACACTAGCCCCACTTGAACACATATATGTAAATTCTCCATCTTTATCACTTTGTTTTCGCCCATTTATTATATATATAATTCTTTTCAAACACAGCTGTATCAATGACCGGCCAAAATTATTTGTAAATTTGTCTTTATTGCTGCGTTTACACTGATTTATATATGGTTTTGAGTTGTGATCATTGTTTATTATGTATTGAAGACCAGGAATATAGTTAGCTTTATCTTCTGTGACAAAGTCATTTAATTCTGAAGTCCTTGAATTAAAGTCCCCGCAAAAGTATTTCACAATTATCATACGTTGATTCAACCTCAAACAGAGCTTCTTCCAGAATATCAATACCATTTTCAGTATTTTGATTGCTATAACAAAATAGAGTTCTCTGGGGTATATAGACAAATACCATTATGATAGCTTTGTTTTTCAATTAAATTCAAGTACAACCATATCTTTAAATTGTTTTAAGATTTGTATCACTTTAAATTTTGATACAGATATTTTTCTAAACAACACTAATACACCACCTGAAACTTTGCTGTAAACAAATTGCCCGCCTCCTCGAATACTTTCATAACAATCAATTGTGTAGATTACACGGTTTGTTTGTTTCTGGGACATCACCGTGATTTAAGTTTATTATTTTCTGTTTGCAACATGTCCATTTTACTGTCTATCTAATCATTCAGTATATCTATGTTCTGATTTACACCAGTCATCTGTGTTTCCATAGCGAGCACATTTGTTGATATGCTAGCCATTTCTGACCTTATTCTCTGAAGAGTTCGACTGAGTAAATCACTATCTCCCTTCTCCCAAAGTTACAGGGCCCACAGTTTTGTGCATTGCTATTGGAACATTTAAGCGTTTAAAATCATCATCATTAATGCCATTGATCGCTCTCCGTCTGCGTGTGGCGGATCTATATATAGAAATCGTCTAACAGGTGTAAAATCTTATTGACCTTGTAATTGTTTGTAATATAACATATTGCTTGTGACAAAGTATCGAATATAATGGGACTAGATCGGCAACCGAAAGTAAATCGCACATTGAAATAATATTTTCCTCCCATTTAATGCAAAATAAAGGCCAGTGTGAAGGTAAAATTGGACAATTGTTCAATTCATTGGAAACATCGTACTTACATAACCAAGAGTTTTTTCCGTATTTCAGGATAATATCTATAGCGTTGTCGATCTTGACAAACGACATAGAGCAGATGTCTTTGTCAATTAATTCATTGATGCTAAAACGAATATCACTTTGATGAGGTAAATCCAATATAAGTCGTTTTCTTTGAATATTTTCCTTCCGCAACTCCCAACGGACTGACCAGGTAACTTGCAAATGGAAGTGTGTCAAAGGCCCATAATAAAGCCATTTTCACATTCCTTCCTTAACAAGTCATTTACTACGTTTTGTTGTGATCGTGCAGATCAATCATTACGACATTCAAGGGTTGGTAAATTAGTCACAGATACCTTAATGTCAAAACCATATTTTAAACCATTGCATAAGTAAAATACAAAAGATGTGTCACTATGATTTTGAAGTTAATTTTCTAATACGTCTACGTTAATCGGAGTAGTAGCATGTTGGGGAAGATAATATTTGATAGTCATTTTCGGAACCGAAGTTCTGCTTTGGAGCAGGAGTACCAGTCTTAGCAACAGCGTTTTTAAATGTGTTCTTTTTTTTTTTCGGTATCGTTTTGTAGTTTGACGATGACAGGCGGTGAAGCTATGATAAAAGTTACGACAATTAGAGCACATGTATAAGAAGAGGCAACCACCGTCTCTATTACAGCCAGACATACTATTGAAATTATTGCAAATTTCTTTCCCGTTTTGGTAAAAACGTTTCCTATCACGAATATCAGAATTACCACCATTTCTCATTAAATGTGGGGTCGAAACACTTTTCTCCGATAATTGCAGTAGACAGAATTTAGTATCATGGTCAACCATGTGACAAAGCTTGCAAATATTGATTTAAACGCCCGCAACTATCAAAATCATTCAATCGCGATCCCTTTTGCTCCAATCGACTTTGATTTGTTTTTCTTGAAGTGGTGTCGCGGCTTTTTCTGAGAATAATTAATGGTAGTCGTAGAACTTCTGACCGTAAAATTACTGATCTCTATTATATCCTCCTCGTAGGCATCGAATTCAAATCTCCTACCTTGAAACAGATTTCATTACACGCTTAAATTTTCCGAAGGCCTTGATAAATTCCTGGATTGTTAGTTGTCGATTTAAGCTTGGCTTATTCCCTACATTAATTTCCATACCGTCTCCCAAAAAGGTTTGTGATTGGGGACTCTCGAAACTAGGAATTAGGAGAGAAGCTAAGTTAATGTCCTTACCGTGTATTATTTGTTTCTGTAACGCTGTAGAAACTATGTCGACATTAGGAAAATCATCAGAACGAACTCCTGTTCTATTAAATCCATGAGGTAACGAATCCGGTGTGTTTTGTATCGACGGTCCGGTATTACTGGAATTGTACCATTGTTGTATATTAAACGGTTTGTTAGTATCATAGAGATTCTCTGTCATCAGGGTATCGATGGATTTCTAAAGGCCATTCACCCATTGTGACATAGTGTTAAAAGCAGCCACCAATATATTAGTGTTAACATTTTCTGTAGCAGAAAAGTATTGTCAATGCTTTCACGGCTTTGTGTCTCTGTTGAAGCAGTTTGAGTATCAGATGGAAAACTGTCTGTTGCACTAAAGTATTTATGATGTTTCCTTCGCGAGCATCACTGTTTTTGTTACCAATGTTTTCTGTATACAGAGTTTTAACAACGATTAAAGTGAGGATTGTAGGCACTTTGAAACCAATTTTAGACAGTTCATCCACCATTTCGGTTTTGTTTTCTCAGAATTAGTTTTGTCGCAACCGTTTCAGTACTATATGGTTGGAAACGGGATTTCCGTTTCGTCAGGTCAGTTGTTTACTTGGGCATATCTAATATCTTTGTAAACAGTGTTTTGAAAATAAGTTTTAAAAGCTGTTGCCACAACGAGCAATTACTAAGACTGTGATTCAACTCGTTTTTCACGTGACATTAATTATAAAACTGGAATCACGCAACTTTTTCTAACCTATATGTTTTGTGACCTTTTACCGATATTTAATGTCGTGTAACGAGATATGCAGAAACGGGTCAAGAAGAGTCAACAACACTATTAAACCGCTGGAATAATCAACTCATCTATAAACCATAATTATACAATTCTATAATCTACTCTGAGTGAGAATTAAACAAACACATATGAATATGTATGTACGTGACAAGTTTTAACCATTATACAAATCTACAAATTTATAAACTGATAATGTTAGTTTTCTGTCATATTCTATTTATACTGCATTTTATCTTCAAAATACACTTATAGTTATAAAACAAAGCAAGTCCTTACATCAACAAAGTATCAATAAAATCTATTTTCTATCTCAAGACATAATATTTTTTTAAAGTTAAGTATCTTCAAAATACAAATATGACATACCAATAAAGCAAGTCCTTAGACTTCAATAAAGTATCAAGATGTTTATTTTCTGTCTCAAGACATAAACTATTTTGTAAGGCTAAGTATCTTCAAAACACAAATATGACATACCGATAAACCAATTGTCCTTAGACTTCTACAATGTATCACGATTTTTATTTTCTATCTCAAGACATAAAATATTTTTGTAAGCTTAGCTAAGTATTTTGAATTATTTTCGATTTTCAGAATTTATTTTTATGGAAGACTTAAGCAATTAAATAGTTTGTCAATACTTTTCTTTAATGTCCTTATTTCATACAAAAATGAGTGAACATTCATATGCACAAATATATTAATTTCTTGTCTGTAGACATTACAAAATATGTTTTCAAATATTTGGTCGAACATATATCCATTTGTTAAGATACCAACAACAGAACATATTTCTAGTGAGGTAATAGTTTCATTCAGTATGATAGAAAAAGTAAACGCTTCACAGGTTACACGCTTATGGATGAGATTGTTTTACGTGCCTACTTTTTAAATCAATATTTTCAACAAAATTAAACCATTCAACATTGCCGTTATATTAGGTAAAAAATTGTACAGTTGATTATCTTGATCTTGATGTTTTTTTTTTCTAACGGTCATTCGAATATACCTGTTAAAAAGTCGCCAACATTTTGGCTTCTTATTTTGTGAGATTATTCGACGAGTTTGAAAATTCTCCTGAAATTAATAATAAAAAATAGTCAATAATTGTATATTGATGAAGTAAGTAATCAATGTATAATAGAAAACAGTGTATACTATAATTTTTTCATTCAATTTTTACAAAATAATCAATAACTAGAATGCAGAATATGTGTTTGAATGGGTTTACAATAATTATCTGAAATTGAAGTTACCTCTGTTATGTTCATTGAAAGCATCTTTCATAAAGCGTTGATTTTTTTCTGCAAATTTGTCATTAGTTTCTATATTTTAAAGACCCTCCTTGCAATAGAAAACGTTCTTTAATTCGTTGCTTATTGGATGAGATTTTTTTGTCTACTTTTTGAGTCAATATTTTCAACAAAATTAAACCATTCAACATTGCCGTTATATTAGGTAGAATAATTGTACAGTTGATTATCTTGATCTTGATGTTTTGCTTTTTTCTAACGGTCATTCGAATCCTGTTAAAAGTCGCCAACATTTTGGCTTCTTATTTTGTGAGATTATTCGACGAGTTTGAAAATTCTCCTAAATTAATAATAAAAATAGTCAATAATTGTATATTGATGAATAAGTAATCAATGTATAATAGAAAACAGTGTATACTATAATTTTTTTCATTCAAATTTTTACAAAAATAATCATATTTAAGAATGCAGATATGTGTGTTTGAATGGGTTTACAACTAATTATCTGAATATGAAGTTACCATTCTTATGTTCATTGAAAGCATCTTTTCATAAAAGCGTTGATTTATTTTTCTGCAAACTTTGTCATTAGTTTCGATTTTTAAAGACCCCCTTGCAATAGAAAACGTTCTTTTATTCGCAATTGCTTTTGGATGAGATTGTTTTATGTTACTTTTTTGAGTCAATATTTCAACAAAATTAAACCACCTCAACATTGCCGTTATATTAGGTAGAATAATTGTACAGTTGATTATCTTGATCTTGATGTTTTTTTTTCTAACGGTCATTCGAATATACCTGTTAAAAAGTCGCCAACATTTTGGCTTCTTATTTTGTGAGATTATTCGACAGTTTGAAAATTTCCAAATTAATAATAAAAAATAGTCAATAATTGTATATTGATGAAGTAAGTAATCAATGTATAATAGAAAACAGTGTATACTATATATTTTTTTCATTCAAATTTTTAAAAATAATCAGTATTTAAAAATGCAGATATGTGTGTTCGAATGGGTTTACAACTAATTATCTAAAATGAAGTTACCTTCTTATGTTCATTGAAAGCATCTTTTCATAAAAGCGTTGATTTATTTTTCTGCAAACTTTGTCATAGTTTCACTTTTAAAGACCCTCCTTGCAATAGAAAAACGTTCTTTTATTCGCAATTGCTTATGGATGAATTGTTTGTTCTACTTTTTTTTAATATTTTCAACAAAATTAAACCACCTAACATTGCCGTTATATTAGGAAAATAATTGTACAGTTGATTATCTTGATCTTGATGTTTTGCTTTTTTCTAACGGTCATTCAATATACCTTTAAAAAGTCGCCCAAATTTTGGCCTTATTTTGTGAGATTATTCGACAGTTTGAAATTCTCCTAAATTAATAATAAAAATAGTCAATAATTGTATATTTGAAGTAAGTAATCAATGTATAATAGAAAACAGTGTATACTATAATTTTTTTTTCAAATTTTTACAAAATAATCAATATTTAGAATGCAGATATTGTGTTTGAATGGGTTTACAACTAATTATCTGAATTAAGTTACCTTTTATGTTCATTGAAAGCATCTTTTC
>JAASAO010002919.1:0-11803 GCA_017311375.1 Mytilus coruscus
TGCCAATGAGACAACTCTCCATCCAAGTCAAAATTTATAAATGTAAACCATTATAGGTCAAAGTACGGTCTTCAACACGGAGCCTAGGCTCACACCGAACAGTAAGCTATAAAGAGCCCCAAAATTACTAGTGTAAAACCATTCAAACGGGAAAACCAACGGTCTAATCTATATAAAACGAGAAACGAGAAACACTTATGAACCACATCAACAAACGACAACTACTGAACATCAGATTCCTGACTTAGGACAGGTGCAAACAAATGCAGCGGGTTTAAACGTTTTAATGGTACCAAACCTTCACCCTTTTTCTGAAACAATAGTGTAACATCACAACATAGAAAAACACACTATAAAATATCAACTGAAATAGCTTAACTCAATCAAAGGACATATTAACACCATTGAACATACACTGAACAAATAAATTTGACCTATGATACAATGTAAATTCAAGATAAATAAACTAAGGGAAGAATAATAAAAGTAACATGTTAAATCGGTATGAAATGTTAAACAATTTAAGAAAAACAATATGCTCGAACAAAAATATCAGCCATTTGCAATAACTTTAAACACAGGTAAATAAAATAATTTTGTTGTTAGGTATACGTATACAGTTACAATAGAGAAAGGAAATATTTTAACAAAATAAATAATTTTGATGTTCATAGTACGAAGTGGAAATTTATATTAGTACCAAGCACTTATCAAAGCTGGTATATAGACCAGATATAACCCTGAATAACATTAAATAACAAAAAAAGCATTACAATTAGTATCAACAGGTCAAATAAACAAGAAAGTACGATTTGAGAGTACTCGCAGTTACTGACAGCTAGTTAAAAGCCAAAACAATTAATAATAAAAAATCATGCATCAGAGACTAAAATCAACTAAAACACATCCCAGGGATTTAGTATTTTAACGTCATGGACAGTCAAAGAAGACATGACTAGTGCAATGCCAAAAATAAATGTATCGACAGACAGTAGGATAGTTAGGAGTTTAATGTTTAAGACAATGTATTAAAGAGTGTATTTTCAATAAAAAAAATTAAGCTATTGAATCTTCCTCAATTGAAAAAAAGGCAACTCAAAAAAGACTGTTTTCATATTTCTAACAATATTTAATTATATGTTATAAGGTTATATTTTGAAAGATACGGTATGTTGATGCCAGGCTTAAATGAAAACAAAAGAAAACTTACTAGTTTGGGGTGAAATCCATAGCACCCCATTAAAGTAAATGGTCTGTACTGAAATGTTTTGACTGCATAAAACAAAATGGCAGCATAGCTCCCAAGAACATGTTTTAATAAAATTCACACAGGCCACAAAGTTTGGGTATATTTAATATAGTAAGAAAGAGAATAATTGGAATGAGTGGGACAGCCCCCCCCCTCCTCTCATTGCAATTGAAGATAGATTTAATATAGAGAGAATATATTTATTTTTCAAGGTAATCATTCATGTTCTCTACATCTTTGTGTAGTTTGGGTTACTTCTCATTGATATGGCATGGTCTATATCCATTTACATTTCAAATGAGCTCTTTCTCTGTACAGGCATGTTTACAGGTATCCATAAATTAATGGAGGAGTGGTTTCATCTTTGTCTTCTTCACAACGATTTATAGAAAATATGACATACTTCAAGCTGCTGTCGAATTGTTTAACGCTGAAATTGGTTCCATAAAGTCAGGCTCAAAAGATTCTGTACCCGATTTATTTGAGACAGAAAGAAGAGTTATCTTGTCGGTTGTGAATATCCGCTGCATCTTCTTCAATGATATCATCAAAGACATAATTCCATGTGCCTGAATCTGTATAAACAGTTTACTATTAAACTTTTTTGTTTGTTATTAGTCTTAAAATTGACAGAAGTCGACAGCGTAAAGTACTCCTCCATAACTTCATGTATACCTGTAAACAATTTCTATGTGCTTTAGGTAGCAATACACAGTTAGAAGTTTAGTTTCACATTTTGGCCATGGTGAATTTTTTAAATATGAAAGTTTTTGTACAATAAAATTGATTTTTAGATAGTTGAAGAATAATATAGCCTTCCAAGTTGGTTTATATGAACATCTAGATTGTTTTTAGCATGTTTTATAGGCCATTTTTCTATTTTCACACTCGTACCACCCATAGGTACAGAAATTATTGTAGTGTTTTTCAACAAATATTTGACCCTCAATCTTTTCAATTCAATTTTATGGAAAAACGAGCAGAAATGCATATGATTTTTTTTGGACCTCTTGATAGATAAATGTCTATGGTTTCAGGAAAGATATCACTCTAATGGATTGAAATTCTCCTTTGGACCAAATTTTGGAGACTTTTGTGACATTTTCACCCCCCTTTTTGCAATATTTTGTATTAAATAAATGCAGATTGTTGCCATGGTTACACCAAAAAGAGATTATATTTCACTATTATAACTATTGGAAATCAACTCTTTCCATAAATATACACATGCATAACACAAATATTAAGCCTTATTTGTTAGGAAGGAAGGGAAAGAGGGTGGTTAAAAATTATGAGTGTAAATTTTAAGTTTTTTTCCTAACTGTGTATTGCTACCTTATCATTAAACGGTCACATGAACGCTTGACGGGAAGGCAAGAAAAATCAAACTTAAAACATGTAATCGACCTAGACTTAAATCAATTCTGGAAAGGACCCGAATTTCAGGATCTCGTCAATAGAAGTATTAAAAATAATTTCTTCAAATTTAAAGCAATAAAATTTTCACAGTCAGGGGGATTCAAACAAACAATATTTTAATTTAAGCCTGGGTTATCTTGCTTGGAAATGTCACAAATTTTTGCACATGATACGGAGCCTTGACTCACACCGAACAGCAAACACATCAGAATGGTCTCCACAGTATGACACAAATTTAAAACTACGCATAACCCATACAAATCCTTTATATTGTATGTTCAAGTAAGAATGCTCACATTTTGGGTGAAATATGAAAGATGAAACACCCATCCCCCTTTTTTTTCCAAAATGTACTTCTTTAAGGGTGTGGTGTTCTTTAATAATTAATGAATGTTATTGACAGCCATATATATGCGTGTTTCCTAAATATGCATGCATGATATAATCAGAAACAACAGCGCTAGCATGTTTTTATCTTTCATTTTGAAATTCCTGTAAATGCCTGGGATCCTGGCTCACTGTTCGATCTATCGACAAAGTATTAGATTGGGTCAGGATGCCAGGCTAACGCAACTTTGGAATGTTTTAACTCGATTACCTCCCTTCCGCCGATCAGTAAGGTCACTAAAGCGTTTATTCAATGGGCGTCACTTCAGACGATAGATGCGGACAACAAACAAACGAGTAGAACAAGTTACCAACGGCAATATTATTTCAAATCCTTTGAGTTGTGTATAAAAGAATTAGTCAGCTTATTGAAAATTGCTGAACGCTTGTATAGTTTTTTGGTTTAATTGAAAATCGAGGTAATTTTTATGATAAAACTCACAACAACAGACGTGAATTCTTGGTTTTAATGTTGTTAAAATAAAGGGAAACATTTTGCAGTGAGCATTCAGAAGTTTTTATGGAGTAAAGGGTATCTTTTACCATACCGTGAAATTACATGGCGAAATTTTTAGTATGGGAACTTGTTCTACAGGCTAAATCATATGGGAAATTAGTCATATCGTAAAATCATGTGACGACTTAAACACCACTTGTGACATAAGAAAATATTTTCCTGCCAGTTGGACATGTACACCTTATAACCATTCATACACCAAATATAGTAGACCTATTGCTTATATTATCTGAGATATGGACTTGACCAAGAAAACTTAACCTTGTTCACTGATCCATGAAATGAGGTCGAGGTCAGATGAAAACTGCCTGACAGGCACTTGGACCTTGCAAGGTAAGCACATACTAGATATAGTTATCCTATTACTCATAATAAGAGAGAAATTAACATTACAAAAAATCAACTTTTTTTCAAGAAGTCACTGAACTATGAAAATGAGGTCAAGGACAATGGACATATGACAGATGGAAACTTGATAACATAAAGCATCCATTATACAGAGTATGAAGATCCAGGTCTTCCACCTTCTGAAATATAAAGCATTTAAGAAATTAGTTAAAGCTGCCGCCACGGTTGCCGCCGGATCACTATCTCTATGTCAAGCTTTCTGTGACAGAAGTCACAGGCTCGACAAAAATAAGATCAAGGTCATATGAAAACTGCCAGACAGACATGTTCACATAACAATCATTGTATACATCAAATATAGTTAACCTACTGTTTAAAGCATCTAAGATACTGACTTGACAACGAAAACTCTTGATCACTGATCCATGACATGATTGGATTGTAATCACTATGTCTCCCATTCTATGACTTTTGTGGCAGGTGGTTTCTAACAGCTATTATGTCAGCTCGTCATCTGTACAATGGCTACCTTTTTCTTGGGGAAATAATTCTAGCAAAGTAGAATATTGCTTGCAATTGCAGAGTGCAGATTTAACATGTATTATAGCAACATATAGTTGATGGTACTTGCTATATCTTGTATTTCATATATTAAAAAGCTGTTAACACTATAGCTCCTTAGTTTGTTATTATCTATTATGGTGATTAATCTCATCAATCCATTGCAGTTAATTGCATGAAACATACAGAAAACATATTGTTATTCTGCAATTCCTAGAGTGGGGGTATAACATATTATGTATTTAAACTAATGAAATAAAGTTATAGAAAATTACCTTCTATCCCTTGTCCAGCCGTCACACCTGAAGATTTCTCTGACATGACAGTCTAAAAAATGAGGAATATGCACTATAAATTTATCTTCACTCATGTCACTTGTAGAACTATTAAATAACTAAAATATCAACCCTCCAACAAATAATATACAAGAGGCTCTCAAGAGCCTGAATCGCTCACCTGTAATTTTTTGCTTAAATCTTTCATCGATGATTATTTTTGCTTTTCAATATATATTAATGAGTGGCTTAAAAATGCCATTTAAATGTTCTTCGTATCTGTCATATTTTCGTCAAAAGCAAAAAAATGCATTTTACCCCTATGTTCCATTTTAGCCGTAGTGGCTATGTTTCTTGACATACAAGGAAATAAAATACAAAATTTATACAAGATACTCTGAAACTCGTTCAGCCTAAGTTTGGCTGAAATTGATTCAGCAGTTTCAAAGGAGAAGATTTTTTAAAGTAAGTAAATTAGATGAACAAATTGCGAAAAATTGTCTTTAAAAGACAATAACTCCTTACAGTTTATCTTTATCTATAATAATATTCAAGATAATAACCGAAAACTGCAAAATTTCCTTAAAATCATCAATTCAGGGGCAACAACCTAAAAATCAGATACCGGATTTGGCTGATAATTTCAGGGCAGTTAGACCTTGATCTAAAGAATACTTTAACTTCTTGTCTGATTTGCTCTAAACAAATGCTAAATGCTTTAGTTTTTGAGATATAAGTCAATAAACTGCTTCGCCGAACACAGCTGGATACGACCGCAGATGTCCAACCCTGAACAGTTGGGGCAAAAATGGAAGCTTGATACAGGTCTGAATTTGGATTGTAATTAAATATTTGACACATTATAGGTTTCTAACACAGAATAAATGTGTCAAAGAATTTGAAATTGGTTGTATGATTTGAATTTATATTCAATTGAAGATTTCTTGCTGTTGTGCAACAATACTTAGTAAATCTGTTTTCAGACTATATACAAAGAATTAGCAAAATAAATTGTGACCCCCAGTTTTTTCTTTGGAAAATTGACAATTTCTTAAATCTTGAGGAAAAAAAATTGACCCCAAAATTTTTTTTTTTACCCTCCCCCCCCCCTTTTCCAAAAAAAATAATATTTGAAGAGAATTTTCTTCTGAGGAAAAAATTGCCCCTCCCCCACCCAATAAAAAAATTACCCCCTCCCCCCTTCCCAAAAAAATTAATTGTGAAGAAATTATTCTTTTTGTAAAATGTGGTACAAATTAAGAGACATCCATACACTTAAACATAAGTTATTGTCTGAAAACTAGAAAAATGCTTGTTTTAAACCCTTTTTGGTCCCTAATTCCTGAACAGTTTGGGCATTTACCCCCAAAATGAATCCCAACCTTCTACTTGTGGTATTGAACCTTGTGGTATAATTTCAGAGCAATCAAAATACTTATACACAAGTTATTGTCCTGAAACTAGAAAAATGTCCAAATAGTGGAGTGACAAATCAAGAAAAAGTCGCTTATTTAAAGAGTTTAATGGACCGAAATATCTCATGGCTGAAAATTCACATGAAGATAGAGTAAACATTATACTTTCATTTTAGCCCTGTTGTAGTTTTCCCACGGTGCAGTTTTTTGTAAAATCGTGATAAAGTGTGACTTTCCGAATTTTTTCTTTTTCATTTTCAAACACGGGAACCCTTAAATAAATTCCCGAATGAATAAACCATCAAACAGTTGTTATCAAATGAAACAGTTATGTATAAGCTTTTATTCAACATCAAACTTTAATATCACATGAACATATGAATTGAGTGAATTGGACGATTTTCAAACGTATGTGACATTTTTTTCAATCTTACTGCTGTCAAAGTATATTACTTTTCTTATATATATCACTATAGTCAATTTGCCCAAAAAATAGTGGCACAACTAATATGCAAGAAGTTTTAATATATAAAAGTTTGAAAAAGCATACAAATTAACTTTTACGGGCCTTTTTATAATACTCATCATATAGCAGTTTTACTATTCAATTTTCACCTCAATAAGTCGTGTTTCGCTCCCTTTTCCTATTTTCCCTTGACTTATGATTTGCTGTGTTTTTACAAAAGAATTAAACTGTGTATTATCTTTATTTTCGTATAAAAGAATATAGATTTATATCAATGTTTGTGTCTAGATTTTTGACTTAGTACAGATTTATGTTTTAGTAACTTTTGAGGTGTTTTTTTTTTTCTAATTGAGTTTTTCGAATAGACTAATTTAAGACCATAATGGTACATCGCCGAAAAAACCCCAGAAAATAATGGACATGAGTCCTGTTAAATATGCTCACTCAATGCCGAAAATGAGTAGACTCAAGAGTAATTGAGAATAATGCGTTATTTGCCAAATTTCTACAAATGGATACAACAAAAAAAGGGTAGAATACTCTTTTAGATGCAATAGATGTGAGAAAGGGTACTGTTTATCGCCGCTTTATGATGAATTTGATTCAACCAAAATGATTCCATTAGAACAAAAAAAGTATCATAGGTCGTGTTATAAAGTCTATCCAGGTAGAAAATAAATTGGAAACATTTCAATTCTCAACAGCTAGTGCAAAACATTATGTGTATGAATCAACAATGATCAAATTGCATTAAAACGCGCTCTATGGCATTACCATTAAACTGGTCTAAATGTTTATTTTATAGACAAAAGTCATACAAGCGAGATAAGCAATTAAAGCGAGTCTATTGAACGTGTGGATATCTTAAATGCCGCAAAGACAAGCCTGACTATCCAATGGTAAGTTTACTCCCTATAGATAACTTCAAGGACAAGCGCGGTACTGTATCATTCAGTATGCATTGCTAACTACATGCTGAACTGGAAAAAGGAACTTGATTATGATGTTTCAAATTAGTCGGAGCATGACACTGCTTTCCAAAACCTAACAGAAAGTCTACACGATGATCTGTTTGTGAAAAAGAAAGCATTTTCGTTGTCGCATTTACTAGATACATATTGTTCCTTTCTTCCACAAGAAATGAGAAGTAAATATACAACTGCTAAACTGCAACACAAACCAGAAAATCACTACGGTGATAACATTGTTGTTCAGACTCAAAGAGGACAGGGTAGATCCAATATGATTTTCAGTAGCTCAATTAGTGTTTCTGAGGCTATTCGCACTGCCAGTTGTTTAAAAGCCGAATTAAAGTTTTCAGAGATGGAAACAAGTTTTGTAAATGATTCCATACATCAAGAAGATCAGACCCTTCATGATGCGTCAAAATTTTGAGAAGCAGTTTACGATCGCTCAAAATTTCAAATGAATATTATCCATCTCCTTCAGAAGTTTCTACCCCTACAGCTTTACAATTTATACCTACCTCTTTGATAAATTTTCTTGACAGGTTAATAGATGACAATTGTTTTCATATGAAGAATGATTACAATTCACTCCCATGTGATACTGTACGGAAATGTATTGCTTTAAGCTGAGTGTGTGATATCCCTGCATAAAAACCAGTACACCCCTTTTAGTTGCATCATGAATATGGTTCTAAAAATCTTATTGAAACTTTACATTCACATGGCTTTTGCACGTCATACACTGAGGCTAGAAAATTTCTGACAGGTTTCTTCAACCAAAGACGCAAGACGGTTTATACATGTACATGACATATGCAGTGTTATTGGAACAGTGATGTCTAGCACACTACTAACCGCTCACGCTCTAACGGGATGAGACACAACTTCTTCTTTCTTCGGAATTGGCAAAAAGACAGTATATAAGGCGTTGAAATAACACCAATTCAGATATCAAAGTTTGACAAATCTAGCTGGTTCTGATATTGAAACATCTATTGCAGTGAGAAGACAATTTATCACTGATCTATATGACCCCAAAGGCAAGGCTCAATCAGTACATACTGATCTTAATAAACTGAGAGTGAAGTCAGCGCTATCTAAGGATGCTGCCTAAGCGAGACTACCTCCTTCAAAGGCATCATTCAGACAACACATTTTTAGAGTTTCACTACAAGTGTTAGTCTGGATGAATGCTCATATCGCAAAAACACCACTCAGATCACCCCTGGGGTATGGATGGACAATAGGGAATAACTCCATGAATCAAGTATATTTTGAAGGGCCAATGTCTTTTGACTTTTTACAGTACCTTTTTTTGCACATGCAAAGGAAACATTATTTGTAGCAAATTGTGTGCATGCTATGAACAAAACTTTTCATGCACAAGCATTTGTGGTTGTCAGGGCAGTGACGATTGTAGAAACCAATGTTAAGTGAGTGTAAGTGTTAATCTCAATGCCCAATATTTCATGTGTTTGCTGCAAATGGCTTTTTACTTGACGTGTAGAGGGAGGTTTTCTCTCTCTCTAAACAAACAAGAGTACACACGCTGAAATGTCTCGCCTTCTTTACTAACCATTGATTTTATGTTGATAGTCCTAATTATAAAGCTTTACTACAAGTAACACATAAACTTAACATGATCCAAGAAAATGAGGTCAAGGTCAGATAAACCAAACAAGAAATACATGTGTACACCTTACAATCATTCAATAAACCAAACATAGTTGACCTATTGCTTATAGTTTCTAAGAAACATCTTAACCAAGAAAACTTAACATTGACCAATGAACCATGAAAATGAGGTCAAGGTCAGATGAACCATGCCAGACAGACATGTACACCTTACAATCAATGTATGCATTAAATATAGTTGACCTATTGCTTATAGTATCTAAGAAACAAACTTAACCATGAAAACTTAACATTGACCAATGAACCATGAAAATGAGGTCAAGGTCAGATGATACCTGCCAGACAGACATATACACCTTACAATCCTTCCATACAACAAATATAGTTGATCTATTGCTTATTGTTGAAGAAAAACAGACCAAAACACAAAAAAACCAAAAACTTAACACTGAGAAATGAACCGTGAAAATGAGGTCAAGGTCAAAAAAAACCTGCGAGACTGACATGTACATCATAAAATATTTCCATACACCAAATATAGTTGACCTATTGCATATAGTATAAGAAAAAAAGACCAAAACTCAAAAACTAAACTTTGACCACTGAACCATGAAAATGAGGTCAAGGTCAGATGACACCTACCAGTTGGACATGTACACCTTACAATCATTCCATATACCAAATATAGTAGACCTACTGCTTATAGTATCTGATATATGGACTTGACCATGAAAACTTAACCTTGTTCACTGATCCATGAAATGAGGTCAAGGTCAAATAAAAATTGTCTGACGGGCATGAGGACCTTGCAAGGTACACACATACTAAATATAGTTATCCTATTACTCATAATAAGAAAGAAATTACCATTACAAATAAACTGTTATCACAGAGATATGTCTCGCCTATTTGTTATTTTGATAATGCAAATGTTGAAATTAAAATAGCAATACTTTAACATGTAAGTTATGCAAATATTCAAAGTCAATGAACCATAACTGAAGGTACAGGGCTAAACAATCTCCATGGAAATGAGATGTGCCAATGCTAATACAACTGCATACCGAATACCATTGACTTTTCATAAGTCGTTCCCTTTAAACAAACCTAAACACAAACATTTACTTGTAAACTATGTAAAAGTTTCAAAGTCAATGAACCATAATTAGGGGGTGGGGTTATTATAATCTCCATGGAAATGAAACTTGCAAATGCCAATACATTTCCATACAAAATATCATTTAATTAACATTAGTGGTTCATCTTAAATGGACCTAATCACAAACTTATACATATGTAAACTAAGCAAAAGTTTCAAAGTCAATAGATCATGACTAAGGGGGGTGGGGCCAAATATTCTCCATGGAAATAAGATGTGCTAATGCTTATACAACTGCATACCAATTATCATTTGCCTACCGCTAACGGTCCCCTTAAAACTGACCTAATCACAAACTAATATATGAAAACTAAGCAAAAGTTTCAAAGTCAATAAACCATGACTGAGGGGGTGGGGCCAAATAATCTCCACGGAAATGAGATATGCCAATGCTTATACAACTGCATACCAAATATCATTGACCTACCACTAGTGGCTCCCCATAAACTGACCTAATCACAAACTAATACATGTAAACTAAGCAAAGATTAGAAGTCACTAGACCATGACTGAGGGCGCAGGGCCAAATAATCTGCATGGTAAGGAGATGTGCCAATGCTAATTCAACTGCATACCAAATATCATTGACCTACCACTAGTGGTTCACCATAAACTAGACCTAATCACAAACTAATACATTGTTGACGCCCCCACCGTCACCAACGCTGGAAACAGCATACCTATGTCTCGCTTTTTGAGACATCAACGTCAAGACGTCAAGGCGAGACAAAAATGTTGACTTTTTTTTCAAGTAGTCATTGAACCATGAAAATGAGGTCAAGGACAATGGACATATAACAGACTGAAACTTCGTAACATAAGGTATCTATATACAAAGTATGAAGCATCCAGGTCTTCTACCTTCTAAAATATAAAGCTTTTAAGAAGTTATCTAACGCCGCGGCCGCCGGATCACTATCCCTATGTCGAGCTTTCTGCGACAAAAGTCGCAGGCTCGACAAAAATTAAAAATTTAAAAATGAATTTTAAAATTTAGAATTAAAAAAAATTATTAAAAAATTGCCAGTGGTCTCCGATCTTGACGTGGTTGGTGGGCTTGTAAACCAACTGAAGACTTTGTTGAATATTTTGAAAGTATAACATGACATCGAATCGATACATTTTTGTCTTAGTTTTCCGGTACCACTTCAAATGGACGTGCATATTGATGACAAGAGTTACAGAAATATGAACAAATATCTTCATTTTTATCATAATCTCCGTGAATCGTGTTTGTTTGATATATATCGTGCTTTAAAATCGTTTTAGGTCAAGAGCATGCTCTTTATTCCATTGTTTGTGTTGTTTTATAAAAAGAGGACACACATTTTCAATATGCTATTGCTCTCATACTGATTGACCTATTATCATATACTATTGTGTTCATGCTGACATTTATGCATC
>JAASAO010002045.1:0-17887 GCA_017311375.1 Mytilus coruscus
CTGAACTATGCCTTTTTGGCACACTGATGCTTTGCTGCGTCTAGTCAACTGGTCTAACATATAACAACCTTTAAAGCTTCTTTCTTACCTTTTGAGTTACATCGAAGATAGGGTTAGTATACATGGATTTGAAGATAAAATGTAGTAGGCTAAGGTCTTAGTCAATAATTTTCGATTCAAATGAGAAGAATTGTTAAGAAAATGCGAGTATGGATAGAACTTTTGCTAGCTTGTCAGTCCATAATGTACAGTATTACTTAATACATACTAACAATGTGTATCTTCATTTATCACTTCTGCAAACGGCATGCACAATTATGATGTAAGACTTTAAGTAGGGAAAGTATCCGCTAGGGTGTTTAATAATTACAGACGAGAGCGGAAATATAAGAGTTTTGAATTCGGATAATGATTAACTAATTTCAATTGCTAGTATTGTAAACTAAAGTTAATAAAAGGTTTAAATGCACAGTTTAGAAGAGTAACAATAATGCTGCATGTGATATTTTTTTTCTTGGATAATGAATTTGAAGAAAAGGTATTTTTGTAACATTAAGGAATATCGTTAAAACAGGCAGAATATACCTAAAGGATATTCAAACTAATAAATCAGAGTCAAACTGACAACGCCCTGGCAAAAAACAACGAAAAACGACCAAATGACTTACAACAGTCAACTAAAAACCACATCATAAAAGACTAAAGATTATAGAAGTTTTAAAATAAATGAATACCATTCAGATAAAATTATTCACAAGGGATTATTTTACTCCTGGAAATGGATCTGCAATGCATTTCTAATTAAAATATTACATTTTTTTTGGTGAAAAATCTAGTTAGCAACATAACAACGTAATATTTTTTTCAATTTGTTATGGCTACTGGATTTCTAAGTAGGTCTTATAAAAGTATAAACATGCATGTATATATGCATTTACAGTATACTGGACAATTTCATTTCAAAATGAAATATATTGGCTGTAACTTTTTAACACAACAACAAGAAACGAGTATGTTGCTTTACACTATGGTTTCACTTTTACTGATGGTGCAGCAAATGGTAATGTGAAATAATGAAATATCCGCACAGCCAAGACAAGAGCTCAGTAACAAGTATGAAGATGAGAATGCTGCTGAGATTATATTTGCAACATTAGTTACAGAATGTACTTTGATACGTGCAATCAGCACTAGATGTGTGTCTTTTTTTACAATACAATTACACAATCCTGTATCATACATCCCGGTTCATTGTATTATACCATTCTTACGGAGACAGCACCTAGATGGAGGCTTTACGCAACTCAAGACCGTAAGTGTTTTATTACGCAAACATATAACGGGCACTTCCCCAAAATGGTTATTTATTAAACGTATATAACACTAATACAAGTACACTTATCGACAAAACAGCAAATTTATTCTTTCCAAGTTATGGTTGCAAGACGAAAAGCGAGGAGTGTAGACTACAAATAAATGCTACATTTTCCAACATTGCAAGTTTAGTTTTAAAGCAAAATGTTCAGTAAAAGCAATTAATATTGTCGCCTTTCTGTCCTAGCTTTCGAAGATCGAAAATGTAATTGGTAATTACAACTATGAACAAATGATGGTTTTCAACTGGTATCTCTTGTTTAAGCAAAACCAATACACGTTTAGTTGGAGATGCTTATAAGGCTTTTTGTTTAAAAAAGTATAACAAAAATACTGAACCCGAAGTAAAATTCATACAGGGGAAGTCCATAAAAACTGACAAATCAAACGCTATCAATCAACGGAACAAGAGAAAATTTAAGTTTTAGTATGTATTTGGTTGAACAATTGTATTCTATAAGTGTGAATAACATTATATCTGAAAAATATCCCTTAATTTCTAGTTTCGTGTATTAAATCTACTTCACATATGACTGGGGAATAATACATTCATATACTAGGTAGAGATTCTTATGTTTGCTTTCATATATTTGTGTTCAGTCTCATCTATATCGACTTTAACTACATAATTAATTTAATTCATAAATTAGCCAGTGATTTGGTTTCTTTGGGGTTTTTTTTTTTTTTTTTTTGTTGATTTTTTTTTTTTTTTTTTGGCAGTTTGTTCGATTCTTACTCCAAATCTTAATAGATAAATCATATAAATGTTGAAATTCAATTACAGACATGATGGCTATCTCATTTCATTGATAGGAATAAGATAGATAACATCAATGAAGATATTTAAAGACAATTAGATAATTTACATGTTATCTTTGAGATAAATCACGATATAAACTCGAGTATATACCCATTTACGTTTCACCTTTAAATCTCAAATAGAACCAAAACTGGCATCGCTTTGGGATCATTTCTTTCAATTGATTTGAATTTAACAGTGAGTTTAGTCGTAGCGTAGCGTATTGAAGAATTGTTTTTGTCTTCTTTCTAGAATCTTGCTTAATATAACTCTCTCTTGTAATACTTCATTAGTTTGGCTATTCTAATACGAAGCTCTTTGTGGTTCTGTACAATACGATGCGTCTCAAGTTTACCTACTTAAAGGTCTTCAAAGCACGGTTATCGTTAAAATGTTAATCAGCAACTAAAGATTTTCCCACATAAAATGTATGATATCCATAGATTTTTGTAATGTAAAATGAAATGTATACTGAAGACTCTGTATCAATATCTATATTTGAAAATACAGTTGAAAATGCATTGTTATATTAAATATTAACACAGCTAGATTTTCCTTTTTTCGTTTGTTACGAATTCTTAAACGATTATCTATTGCCTTTATTGATTGACAGGTTGTAAATCCAGACTTGACGTAATCGTTAAGCTCGCTTAAATATCTGTAGATTGATAAGTGAAAAATAAACGCATTTAAGCTGACATTGGAAAAAAGTAGCGAACATGACCATTTTATAGCTTACTATGCGGTATGGGTATTGATGATTGTTGAATGTCGTACGATGACCTGTAGTTGTTGACCTCTATGTCATTTTGGTCTCTGGTGGATAGTTGTCTCATTGGCAATTATACCTCATCGTCTTATGTCTATAAGAACACTATCATGGGATAATATACATAATTTTATGCATCTTATAATTACATTTTCTCTACCAGGATATGGTCGTTGTCCAATTGATTTCTACTACTACATTGAACTTGATCTGTGTTACCAATTTGGACCATCGACCAGAGCAGGTGATATTTCTTGTGCAGATGGAGAACTCAAAAAATGCAAAACTATATTAACCTAGTAACCGGTATTTAACATACATGTCGGAATAAAAACACCAAAACATAAGGTATCTAACATTATGTTACAGGCCTAGGTAATTTGAAATTCGACTCTAGTCAAAGTAAATACAAAAAACAAGGGACAACAGTCTATTTATGGAAAACAAGGAAATATGGTATGATTGTCAATGTTTCAACTTTTAAACAGTGTTTAAAAGACTTGGTTTTGGTCAATATTATGTCAGCATACGGCCTGCAACAATTAGCAACTCCTATACAGTATTGTTACCTGCAAAAGGCCCCGACTTGAAAAATGTTAAAAAAAAATCAATTTGACAAGTACCAATTTTTTTTATTTGTTTTTCACTTGTTTGCTCGTCCTTTACATGCATAATATACTTGCAACTGGACGCAAAGGAAACCAAATTCAATCAATTAAATTATTTGCAAAGGAAAATGTCACATTGGTATGACAAACTATATTCCTGCCGGTACAAAGCTAATAGGACGACCAGAATGTATTGTAAGTGATTTATCTTAATAATAATTGTATTTCGTATGTATATTAAACATTTATGTTCATGGGATTCCGAAATATGTGAATACGCAATTCACCAAAACCATCATACACGTTATTTCCATCAGATATGTTTACGCAGGGACAAACATGTACCTACCTTAGTGTTTTTGCATTTGCAAAAAAAATCTAAATTAAAACAAATTCATTTACTGGAAAATGGACAAATAAATCTTTGTCATGACGACTTAGTCGCCTACAACAACAAAAAGAGCATCATATAAATTAACACGACAATTGACATTGCTCCTGATTTTAGGTCATTTTACTTTTCTCTTTGGATATTGATTCTCCCAATTGTTGACAGGGGTTTCCACAATATGGCCACATAATCTTTTCTCATCCACAAGGGAAACTAGACAATAGTTATATCGACGTGCAACGTATGGTCATAATGGTTCGTTCAATTTTGTAATGCGTCTAAGAAAGACTACAAAGCCGTGTGCATGCTGACATGTTGGCATGTAGTTACTGACATGTTTAAGTATTTATCACCTCTTGTTTAATTATTTTAAGTTTGAGCGTACCTGATGACGTATTATCCAGAAAACATTTGTTTGTGTTATTTTCATTAATCCTAACCTATTAATTAAATGTGTTATTGATTTTATCTCGTTCTGAATAAGCATGCAGTATTTATCATTGGCCAATAGACTAAGAGCGATTAATCAGTCAGTCAATTTTTAACTGTGCAGTTGTTTTTACAAATGTTTTACCTCCGATCTTATTTTCCAGCTGACACTAAAAGGTCTTCGATGTTGCAATTTGCATTCAAGGTAAATACAATGGAGAAGAATGGATCTATAATAATGGAACTCCACTCACATATTTCAACTGGGCCAAAATGCAAAAACCACATACTTAGCAAACCGACTGCGCATGATTCAAAATTCAGATAAAACATGGAAAAATTCCGATGACGATAGAAATTGCAATTACATTTGTGAGAAGCGGAATCGCGTCTAATTGTTTGAGGGGATTTCTACAATATTCATTTTAGTTAACCGTTGTTATTCTTTTTTTTTTTTTTTAATGCCATTTCTGTTGAGTCTAACATCTCCGAGACGACAATCCAAAAACATATAAACCAGGAAAAAAACATGAAGAAGTCAGCTCGTAATCCATACACGGTTTTCAATATAGTTAGAGTTATTTAATATACATGTATTCTAAAATATGCACGGTTCTTTCGTTTTAACTGTCAACAACTGCTTTTTATATTTGCTATCAAAATATGAAAATGTAACTGTTCAACGAAAAATGTTTTCATAATACAAGCACCTCTGCTCAAAAGAAGCCGGATGTTGTATATATTAACCAGATATTTAGTACACTATATGCACCATAAACTCCTCCGAAATCTTGTCTGCTTTGTACATCCGAACGTACTAGCTTTTGAAGAGCTATCAAAATAATAATTTCATAGGCAGGTAGTGAAGACAAAAAAGAAATATTCAAAGCAAAGTACGGACCACCCGTTCACAAAGAGTATAATTAACAGCTAAATTTTACATCTTTTGTCAGTCGAACATCATTTTTCAAGTATCAATATGTAAGTATTGAGCTACAAGACGGATACATCGACTAATTCATTCATTGTTGCTTGCTTAACTAACTGTGTCAAATATTTCGTGTTTATTTAGGACAACACATTAACAATTTATCCGATATGTTGGTAATTTAAATGGGTCAATTAAGGTATGTACAAAAGGTGCAAACAAATGACCAGCTAGGATACACTGAGAGACGAACAAGTCCGCCTGCGGAATAAATATTCCAGTGGTACTATAAGCACACAGTTACCTTATATCGTAGTATATCTAATACACCATATGAACATTTCAAAAGTTTATTTCGCGGAAGTGTTAGAGTTTTTAAAGTGATTTGTGATAGGTATAGACTAAAACTGAGAAAAAGACCTTTGAATCTTAAAACATATAAAAACAAGCCCATTATTAGAAATGGTCATTTACGTTATATTTCAAGTTTGCTTTTGTTTGTAATAACGGCATAATAAATGTTTAATGTGCTTTGACGCACCTTTTGTCAATGAATAAAGTACATCCTTCATCTTTGTATGTTTTTGTAACTATCTATTTTCTTTAGATTTGTTTTTCAGATTGTTTTTACAAAACCAATAACATTTGAATCTTGTAATATGTCAAAAAAGAAAATCATAGTAATTTGTTGTAAATATTCATTTAGAAAGTTATGTTTTATGTTTCATGTTTTTCTTAATAACGGCAAAGTAAATGATTGATATGCTTTGTAAATAAACTCATCATAGATACCAGGCTTTTAATTTTGTTCGCCAGACGCGCGTTTCGTATACAAATTACTCATATGTGAAAAAAGTTAAAAATGCCAAATAAAGTACGAAGTTGAAGAGCAATGAAGACCCAAAATTATGAAAGGTTTACATCTTTTGTCAAGAAATACAGTGTTTCTATCATTTTTTTGTATGTTAGTGTCCCCATCGATTGCCCTCAGATTTGCTCTTTGATTATGTTCAGTTAGCAATTTATTTTTGAAGCTACACTTTTCTAAATTATTAAAAGTTAATAACATGTATTTCTATCTCCTTGTTTGTTGTGGTGTTGACTGTTGTTCCTCTGACTGTGGTCTTTTTTCCAAGCAGAAAGTGAAATAATTCATTACGATATAGAAATTATTAAGAAAGACACTAAGGTGTCAACTCCCGAAGGCAAAGTTAACCTTAGATGCATTTGGCTACTATTTTAGTCCTTTTTTGTTAGGCACTCTTCAACTGTTTAGGTTCTTATACATCTTTGGCTTTCAAATGTTTGGCTTTGATCGATTATTAAAAAAACGTTTACATAAATTCTACAGTGGTAGTAAGCGCTTCGGTACTGACATGTTTTAACATACTTTTATGAAATTCACAGTTAATAGATTAAGAGATTATTAAAAAGTTAATGTTTAAACTTCCTCAGGTAGAGTTGACCAGATATTTTTTTTTTTTTTTTTTTGCATTTCTTGTAAGGGCTCTTTTTTGTTAAATAACTTCTCACGTATTCAAATATTTATACATCCTTGACTGTCAAATGGGTCAATATCCCTAATGCGCCTCAGATTGAGGAACACAAAAGTTGTTCGTAAACAAAAAATATCTGTGTAGTGATATTGGACATGTTTCTGTTTTTAACAAGTGACTGAGCTTAACCATTTGTGTTGATTTTGAAAGTAGAGGACTATAGAATAAATGTGTAAAAACTATGGAGTTATTAAATGTATGCAAAGTATTAAATATTCAAAGAACTTATTGTGTGAAAAAAGGGATTTTTTACCACGAGGAGCCGCATCACGAAAGGATTTTCGGGGTGTGCTAATTTACGGAAAAATGAATCTCACTTCGTACCCCGAAAATTCAACCACATATGTGAAAATGTCTCAGCTTCGAAACGAGCCATCGTACATATCCAAGTTTACGATATGGACTGAGCTACAGAAGAAAACGTTACCATTACCGCCTATGGGAAATCTATTACGCATACTGACCTAAATGTTCAGGTTTGAGAGTTTTGAGTAACATAAATCTAGAAAAGTGACATCTACAAGAATAGGTAGTTTTAATCCCTGAATACTAACAGTTTGCATTGACAGACATTACTACGTAATACGTTTCATTTTTTGACTGATACTACATTTCCATACATCACGGGATGTGAATGAATATGAAGTTAATACTTTTTGGTATCGACCTGATTGAAGTACGCAAGGACCCAGCCCAAACTTAATATTCTTAACATGTATTAACCGATATTTCTCAAATTTTTATAATGATCATTCAATATCATAATATACTTTTTTATAATCAATTTCTATTCTCTTCTATTGTTATGTTGAATTTGGATTACATCCAGAGCAGCTCTGTGGTATGACGTTTTTTATTCATTTTAAATAGTACACAAATAATGACAAGAAAGGTAAATAATAAAAACAATCAAATGTGTTTTTGCACACTTAAGTTCAGATTGTACTGTCGTGTTACCATCCAAGTTCTTTGTTTGTAATTTTTTTCCTTCTTATTATGCATAAACAATAACTTGCAAGTCTTTCATCAACTCAGCATTTTTCGGATATTCAAAGTGAAAACGGTTGCCACCATTTTGTTTGGCCACATTCAATCAAGGTCACATGAAAGCTTGATTTGATAGACTGAATTTCATAATCAATTTTTATCAAATACTACCGATTTTGAACTTTAAATTCAAAATCCTTTTTTTGTAATATTTATCCAATCCGTAAAGATTCTAGTGCGATTCATTTTTTTTTAAATAACATGTGACATAAATCAACAAATAACATAATAATAATAATACTTATTTATTTATTTATCAAAAAAGAATACACGGCCTCAATTTGGGAAGTTGCTTCTTTACTTAGATCATATTATAAATGCCGAGGGAAAATGGAAAAATAGAAACTTATACGAAAGTTTTAACTGCTCTGAATTATTATTTAAAAATCATTCTTATATATAGCAGATTTATATTATCACATTTTGTTGAAATTAAGAAGCATCCATGTAGCACATTTGAAAGTTGAAGCAAAAATGAAAGAAAAAAACAAGACAAACAAACATTTAAACATATAAAATTAACAAAAACTTTTGAAATACAATACAACAAAACAAACGTGAAATTAAAGTAAGTGCTATCGTGAAAATTCGATCTCCATTGCATACATTTTGTATATTACATTGTGTCTGTCTTTAACGTTCAGAACAGAGGTGTCCCAAAAATACGTTAATACAACCGAGACACTGCATTAAGTGAGGTTTTACCACATTATAGTGGATCGTCGTGTCAGGAATCATAATAAAAATTGTCTTTGCAATTCAACCTTGTGGAAATGATTCTATGCAGAAGTGAATTTAATTTATCTGTTAAACAAAAACATTTTAATTTAAGGGTTGAAGTAAATATATTGATCCAGACAATAAGTTCTTTTTACTCGACTCAAAAATTTGTACCAAATTGTATATTATCATTAACGAAAACTAATTAAAAAAAGCATGGTAAATAAAACAGCTGAGTCAGTTTGATGTCCGTGTTACGTAAAATTTCTTGCATGAATAAAGTAAAACCTAGAGCTTCCATCAAGTATAAAGTTGAATTGCATGAGAACAACTTCCTGCTAAAATTATGTTCCTCCATACTGCATATCATTATCCAAGATTCCTGAAATTGAAAATATTAATTACATCATATAAGATTGTATATGAGAAAGTTATTACGAATGATACATATAGATTCTACCACTGCATCGAGTGTGATACGATATTTATCCACTCGAGACAGTTAAATTTTCAAATTTAAAACGCGAGGCCCGCCGAGCGTTTTAAATATTTAAACTTTAACTGTCGAGAGTGGATAAATATCGTATTACACGAGCTTTGGTGGTGGAATCTGTTTCTCTAATGATTTTCAAACAATACGCAGGCTAACTTATTCCTTCTTTTCAATGATCTGCAAAAAGATGTGTTCTTTCCATGTGACGTCATCAGGCATGGTCGCCTTTTTTCATGCCGTCACAATAGGAAATTCAGAGGAAAGCAAGAAAATTCGACGTCATAATCAGATTTTAACCAATGAACAACTGAGATCAAACGAACCACACGTTGATTAAATTTTTTTATACAATGGGTGCAGAAAGGGATAAATTGACGAAGAATTAGAGAAACCAATATAGCTTTCAGCAAAAATACAAAGACGTAAATACAGTCAACTACTGATAAAACAAAGAATGAAATGATCTCGTCTGGTAGGTGATTTGAAAATATGTTTCCTCGTATACACCAGATTATGCAGTGTCAACATTGCAGTTTTTACAACATTTTCACATAATTCCATATGGTTATTTACACAATAATTACGTAGTTTATTTTGATTTCCATGTTATATAAAAGATTCTTTTTTCTTATATCGTTATCTGAAGAAAACTTTATACTTACCCTGTCTCGAAATCCTGGTCTTTCCAATATTCCCATTTTATACCTGATGGTTTTAATGGGAGAGGCGGTGGTGGTGGTATGTATTCTGAAAGTATCAATGATAATATTGACAGAATATTCAACTTTAATCCAACGTCATTCGGTTTAATAAAGAATACATAAGAGAGTGCATTCTTACGTAATTATCTAAGAGAGTAAACTGAAAGTCGAATTAAAACATTTTAACATCGATTAAACTGCTATCAGAATACAATTTCTCCTACTCAAGGTTTGGTTCTTATAAATTAGGAGCTGGATAAACGCCTATATTCCGCATCAGTTCCGTGGTATTTTATCACAATAGAATTTATTTGTATAAACTCCTTTAAATATGTAGAAATGGTGATGTGCGGTTTATGACAATGAGACAGCAACTAAACGATAACAATAACCAAAATAACATTGTTGATGACATTCAGTTTAACGGTTTTACATTTATTGACTTCTGTCAAGATTGTGTTAAAATATTCAGTAAAATTGAATAAAAGATAATTAACCTTTACATACTAATGTAGAAGGATTTGTTCTGTAATCTGAATGGACGTTTGCATATTTAGATGATTTTCCAAGAAGGGATTAACGCGGATGTGGCAGAGTTCTATGATTTATCTCTAAATTTGATAATTAATTTTGCTTCTTTGTGTAAAACTGCAATAGTTCATCTAAAGTGCAACGAAATGTTATAAAATCAAATATATTTTGCAGCTCCAACACTTCTTTATCCACGAAAGTAGTATATAGAAGGATGCAATTACGCGATAAGAATCATTAAACTCTCAGTATTAAAGAATACTAAAGTATGTAACAAAGACGTTGACAAAGTTTTTTTTAAACGATACATTGCAGAAAAGTATTTAGTTTACTTACGTGGTTTAGGAGGTGGAGGCGGAGGAGGCAATCGACGACCAGGATCTCTCTCAACCATTGGGTTCCATTTCCATTTTCTTTTACTGTTAAGTAAGAATATATATGTAAATCTAACCTCTTGTCCGTCGTTTCCTAACCAATAAGGACAGGGGGAAATGCAGATTAAAAGTTTTGTTTTTTTTATTTATTTATAAGGAAACAACCGCCTTTTTATGCACAAAAATATATTATAGAGCTGTATTATTTGAAATTCGTTAAATGATGACATACTGCTTTTGTTATTCTTATATTCAAGAGAACCGGTAGATTCCAAAGGTTTATCATAATTTAACCAGTTTATACAGGTTAAACTGTCATCACAAATTTGATGCTGTGTAGTTTGAAAAAAAAAAACATGTACACTTACCGATATATGTTATGGTAATAAACTTCATAATAGATTTAAAAGTAGATTCGTTGCATTTTAGCAAAATCAATTATGTTCAATTATTATAAACATTATCAAATGCATTGTTATGCAAAAAAGATTAACAAATCTTTCTTTAAGTTAATGATTTATTTTCGAATAAAACCAACTAAAATCACAAATAAAAACAATCAATTTAAAATTGTAAATGATTATTTGTGTTTAAACTTAAAACATGTAAAGGATGGAATTTAGGACAAAGTTAATGAAACTGTACTTATTCTGTATAATATGCATATTTAAAGAGGACTTACGTTAAACATATCATGTAGAGGAAAATTATTGCAGTGCAAGAATAACAAATATCTGTCACTGGAACATATTGGTTTCATCAAACATGTGCAAAGTTCATTATAAAAAGTCAGCATAATAAAACTAATAGTTAACCGATTGCTTAGTAAATAAAACATACCATCAATGTGCCATTTATATTTGTGGTTGTCTTAGTCATGTTTGTCATATCTGTATGTATTAGTTTCATTTTGGAGAATTTGATATTGATTGCAGATATTTGAAGTCTCAGATGAATAGTTTAGAGCTTGAAATGATGTGGTTCTATCTGTCTATTGACGAAGCCCGTATGCTTTCATATATTTGTTTTGGTCGATTGGTTGCTGTTAAATTGACGCCTTACCACATATTCCTCTATTCATATTGTTTTAGAGTGTTTTGGAATCTACGAATTAAATGCATTTTCACAAAAACAGGGTATGGCTATACATACTAAATACGCTAATAATTGACTAAATCATTTAAAAGTAGTAGGTAATTATCAGACCTGACTGTAATATTTTTCATTAATATTACATAAATCATTACATTTCTCTTTCTATACTTACGGTCTCCGTTTACAAGCTGCTAATAACTTGCTCCAGTTAACGCCTGTCAATATCCAGAATAAAAGAAGACCCAGTAGTGCAAGAAGAATCAACATTAAAAAGGTGAACCATGCAACGTTTTTAGAATCTTCCCAAAACGTAATGAATCGATCTGTGGTCGTGCTAGGTGTAGTAGTAGTATATTCTGATACTATCACGGCGATACCAGCAGTGTCGGTCAGTCCTCCGCTATCTGTTACCGTTGCAGTAAAGGACAAGGCGGTTCCAGTATAGAAATCTGGATTTAATGACTGAATAAGATAGATGTCTCCACTGTCACTGACCTCGAAATAATTTTTACCCAAACCAGTCTGATCTAACGAAAACGTTGTTGTTCCTAGAAGGAATAATGAAGACAATTAAAAAATGGAACAAAACTAAAAAGTATTGAGGTGAATGTCGTACTAGGAAATTATTAAATCAAACGGCAAAGACTAATTATAATACCAGACAAAGAAAATCTTACACAGACAAAGATCTAAAGATACAAAGATCCTTAATATCAGACTTTACTCAAACATAAGGCTCCGACAGTTCGAATTTTCACAATAGATGAAGGTACACACATGTTGTGTTTTGCATAGGTACCAAGAAATATCTTGTACCTTTTTTGCCTTTTTAAGTTCGTTAATTCGAGCGTCACTGTTGACTCTTTTGTGTACGAAACCGGCGTCTGGTGTACAACATTTTAAGCTGGTATCTATGATGAATTTATTACTGTTGTACAAGTGGGAGGTTTTATCTGTAAAACCAGTTTAAATTCATTACTTCCATTTACCAAGTGTGGTCTAAAACCACCAATCGCTAATTGTTTAAAGAGACTTCACTGTACGGGTACGTAAGCATATTAATATTTGTATTTATATATTTTGAAGTCGGAGGAAAAGAGACAATACCATTGCAAAACAGAAAAAAAACTATCTACAGAAAACTAACAAATATCATCTCTTTACCGGGAAAACAGTTATACCGTGGCCTGCAACCAATATCTATATGTAATTAACAAATTAGTTTGAAATAATAAAAAAAAATGTCGACCAAAACTTGTGTTCAAATGAGTGATTAACTGGCTTAATTTTCACCTGCAAAACTTGTTTAGCCACCTTTTAGTAACAAAGGAAAATATTGTATGTTAATCACAATTAAAATTAAAAAAGATAACAAATAATGTACAATTTGAAGAACATATATTTATTGCGGAAGAAACATTAGCATAAGTATCATATAACAAGCCAACTCAGCATTTTTTTAATTTTATTTTCAAACAAGAAAAAATGCCACAAAACTTCTTTTATAAGAAGATTCTTTAATATTAGCCATTTAAGTAATACGTTTTTTTTTATTTGAAATTTTAAAAAAAAATATGCATTAAACCAAAAAAATAGTTTTACCGTATACACCAGCATCTCCGTCAGTTGCAGCAAGTACATCTCCAGTGAGAATTTTTCCAATGTTATCATTTGCATTAGCATAAAAGGCGTAGTTATCTTTACTAAAGATTGGTGTATTATCATTGATGTTGCTCAATGTTACTTGTAATGTTGCCGTATCTTGCAATACGCCGTCGCTGACGTTGACGTTACATTGGATGGTGGTTGATGTGGATATGCTAGCAGCGTCGGTATCATAATCAGCAGCCAATGAAATCTGACCGGTAGAAGCACCGATTGAAAATTCTGTACAATCGATGGAATACGATAGAGTATCTCCATCCGGGTCATTTACTTCAAAACTCGGGATTCCAATGACTGAACCAGCCTGAAATTGTCAACTTCAGCTTATATGATTCATAAAAACAAGTAAAAATAAAATAAAGATTAAAATGTTGGTTAATTAAGGATATTAGCTTCTTGTCAGCTGATGAACCTTATAACATTTGAATATGGTATTAAAACATGATATATCAAGATTTGTATATTCAAATACTCTAGTATATGAATACCAAGAAGATGACCGTGGGCTTTCTATGTTAGCTTGCATCATATATGATTAGGTTTGGAGAGCTTTCGTTTAAACGTAAAGATAAAAAGGAGGACACCCTTACTGATACTGTATATTAATCTAGGTTAGTACACCAAATACGTTGTTAAGCCTAACACTTTGCTTCTGGTTTGCCCAAAAAGCCAGTATACTTTTGTCACGTTCATTTTCCCCATTTAGAAATGTCTAGAAATTCATATAGTTGCTACTTACTATTCCCTCATTTCCACTGATGGAATACGAGTTTTGTATAAATACTGGAGCTTCATTAACGTTTGTTACAGTAATCTGTATAAGTTCCGAATCGCTTTCTTGTCCATCTGAGACAGTAACTGTGATATCTGCTGTTTTGTTAGTGAATGACTCGTAGTCAATGGTATTTGTTGTTGACGTTGTAATTAGGCCGGCTATAAAAAGAATAAGCTGTAGAAGTTTGATATATGGTCGGCCATAATGATTTTAAATGGGTCCAAAAATATGATGAATTATGCATGTGATTTGAAGTGAAAAAGTTACCAATCGATTGACTTCACTGCCATTTTGTCTAGCATATCCTACCGAGAGAAATAAGATATAAACTTAAAAGTAGCTTATAAGCAGCTGACTATGCGGTTTCGGTTTTGTTCATTGTTGAAGGCCGTTCGATGACCTATAGTTGTTAATATCTATGTCATTTTGGCCTCTGGTGGTGAGTTGTCTCATAGGCAATTATAACACATCTTCTTATTTTTATATTAACATCGATATGCTACCTCTATATTCAACTACATGTAGTTGTTGTCTTATTTTTCAAATTTGGTACCAAAAATTGCTTATCCTTTCGGTTTTGAGGATGTTTCGTATTGCTGAATTTGTATTTTTCAGTCCAATATTATGAAGACCCTGTCTCAGTTTTTCTTTTGACCATGGTATTTTTCCCTTTAAACATTCGGTATCGTCAACACTAAAATAATGTTAAATCCGTTAAACGCCAAATTCGACTCACAGTTTTAACTGTTTTAAAATAAATGAATTCAGATGTAAACGTTATGTTTGCTAAAATCAGTTTGCTTGTAATAATATACATTTCTTGATAAATGCTGTTTTATATTTAACCATATCTAAAAATGATTAGAAGTGTATACTAAAGGAAAAGTCATAACTTATGGCAGTATTTTACCTTATCTTGAATACAATACTAACGACAGGATCTGCTTGGTTTTTTTTTTTTTATACTTTGGATATTAGAGCCGATGATGCAATATTTTTTTCGAAAATGCAGCTGTGAATAATCCTTAAACCGAACACCCGGGGTGGAAAATTTCAGTCCCCAGCTCGTCATTTTGGACTGACAGGCAGCGGCTTTCAACACATCCATTTTGAGGGAGAAAAGCAGCATCTGGTCACCGGGGGAATAATGCAGGCTGCTATTTGATTATTAACCAAATACAAACATTATTCTGACAAAAGTGCCGGTGAAATGTAAAACAATATATAAAACCACGTCTCCTTTTCTTCATATGAAAATGATATGTAAACAATAAGATCCTATTATATACAGAACCATGCAAGGTCTTGATTACATTATTATTGTGTTTGCTTTTCGTTTTTTTGTTGTTGTTTTTGTGTGCAAATAAACATGTTTGTGGATAGGTACTGATTTTTGTACTACTCCATTTCTTTTTAGAGATAGATAACGGCTTTTAATACCATTTCCTTTCAAACAACTGTTTTCAAGATGTTATATCTAAATGTCCCATTGGTGCATTTTGATGGCATAAAAAAAATAGTTTAAGAAGTACAGACCGAATAGAACGAAGCCTTCCGATAATTACATTTACATAATGATTTTAGAACATACAATTTTGTTTTCAAGTATGTTGGATTCCAAGTTTTATATGTTGACTAAAACCTGACACAAGAAAAAGTAGTTTTCTGTACGGTACTTTACATGTCATTTTTACTTGTATCTACAAATTTGCTATTTGTACCCAAAACAATATTTGATCAGTGGGCACGGTAAGTGTTAAACATATGCTGCTGGATTCTTGTCCCATCTTTGAACGCTAGGAACTGTATCCCTCCATTTTTGCCTCCTATATAAAATTACATATTATGTGTAGTACGTTATACTTACTGTTTGAGTTGATTACAAAATAATTTGCAAAAAGTCCCGGCACAAATGCACCTGTGTAAGTGTGGGTATCTAATGAATTCTGATCTGAAACTGACACTTGGTAAACTGATGCCCCTAAAGCCTTATTTTCTGCCACTGAAACTGGTGTTCCTATTGGAAGGTTGTCGATCACAGGGCGTGATTTATATCTATAAAACAAATTTCCAGAAAATGATAAAACAAAGGGTGAATAATCAATGCGAAACGTTTTTTGAACGATAAAACTGTATTAAGTGATTCTTAATTGTATATTATAGTTATTCTTTTCATCTTTCCAACTAAAGTTTTTTCTCTAGAAACGGTTCTATTCTCGTCATGTTTTGCATCGATGTTCAATTCTTGTACTTTTGCCCAATTCCTTTTTACCTTTCCAACATAATTTTCAAACTATCTCGTTTCCTTGTGCTAGTCACGTGTTATTGGAATAAACATCAATATCATAAGTTCAGGAAATTCAAATATACAAAAGGTATAAACATATTTTTGTTGAACTTATTCTAAATAAAGTGATCTGATAAAAATCTTTTCTTACCAGCTATGGTTATTGTTAGTATACGAGGCCCCACTTGAGTGTAACTGTCGTTGACATAAACATTACAGTCATAACCTGTCACTGTTAACCCTGTCAGATCAGCATTTGATACAACAGCCCCAGCTGAAATGATACAGGACACATTGTGGTTTATTGCATTTATAACCACTGTTCATTTTAATTATGAATCTACAGCGAAACAATATATTATGCATTATTATGATCATAGGATATGGAGGTACTTTTACATGGAACAATATTCCATCTACATTTTTTTCTAAGTTATAAAAGGTAACAACATGTTCGGTTGACATTTGAAATTTAAACGCGACAGAAGGTAATTTGCAACGATGAAAAGTTGTAAATGAATGGTCAAATATAATTAACAACAAACAACATCAAACGTTACCAGTGTTACTGCATTCAATGAACATTTTTAAAAATAATGATTTGGTAGGCCAAACTACTCTGTTTAGCTAAAACAAAAGTGGATTGTGAAAAACTAACATTTTTATTTGTTTTCAGAGTTGATCACATCTTAGTATTTGACGTCCTTTTAAAGCTTTTTGTGCTGTTACTTGTTATTCATCATGTGGTTTTTTAGCATTTTTTTTTTTTTTTTATTTCAAATACATTGTTCTAGCACCATTGAAAAACTAGGTTTCATTATCTATTAATAATGTTATATAAATCGATAATATTATTTACCTGTGTCACTTTTAGAACACCAATCTTTGTGATATTTTCATCTGACTATACTTGTTTTTCCTTTATACTTATTTCCTTTCATAAACAATGTAATAATGTAGCTTCAACATAAAGGATGTAAACATCATAGTCGTTATAAAAAATGAACCTACCACGAAGGTTTTATCTTCAACAATGTCTTATATCAGTAAAGTTATATAGTATATACATGGTTGAAATAAATTGGGAATACAATTTTATGATATGCTAGGGAATGATGATTTGGGGTATTGTTTGGCTGATCTTTATCTGGAACTTCTTCAACATTTGGCAAAATAAGTGACATTTACAACAAGCAAGATTGTCCAGGTTGTCATACTTACAGTTATGAATAATAAATGAACCACCTGTCGGTACACAGTCCATACTGTAAAACAACTGATCATTTTCCTGGTCGGTAACACTGACATTGAAGACAATGGTTCCAATGGACACAGCTGTTGTTGA
>JAASAO010003670.1:0-25928 GCA_017311375.1 Mytilus coruscus
GTGATATGATGTGAATCTTTCAAAGAAAATAATGTTAAAACATGACTTAAAATCTGTAGGGTGTTAGGAAATGCACATATCGCAATGTTTGGAATGATAAAAATAATTTTCCTAAGGTAACGATATTCGTTTAAATGTTTATTTCATGTTAAGAACTAATCTGTTAAATCTTATTCCTCACCGTTAAGCCTTGATGCAACACACGGTTGAAAACAATTCCCCTGGGAAAAAATCAAATGTTTTACTACAGAAGGGCGTATCAAAAGAGAGCTGCACACCTGTACTAGATATACGGTTATAGAATCCCGGTTGTACACTGTTTCATGTTTTGATGAGAGACAATAAGTCTTAACTGCATTACTTCAGAATTGTTTTCAGGGATCCTGTCTTTGATACAACTTTAAATATAGGTCAGTTTTATTTAATTTTTTGTAATGTTAATTTATTTAAATTTGAATTTTCCGAAAAACATCGTGCAGGTAACTTCAGTGTAAAATTTAATGTTTCGCACTAACAGATAAATTACCGTGTAACAGCTAAATCATCTTATGAAATTGATCCAGAACTAGTGTTGATTCGACTCTTAAACATTGTAGATATATGTGCCTGTCCCAGGTTAGGAGCCTGTAGTTAAGTGGTTGTAGTTTATTCATGTCTGTCAAATTTGTTTTTCGTAAATTGTTTTGTTATAAATCAGGCCGTTAATTTTCTCAATTGAATTGTTTCAAATTTTTCATTTCAGGGTCTTTTATAGCCCCAATACATTATGGGTTTTCTCATTGTTGAAGGCCGTACGGTTGTCTATAAATGCTTACATCTACTTCATTTGAACTTTGGTGGATAGTTGTTCCATTGGCAATCGTACCACATTTTCTTATTTTTAATTTTGGCTGTACCAAATTTCAGTTGACGTATGATACCTACTAAAAAAAAAAAAAAAAAGCAACGTTGTTGTATAAGGTTACAAGAGACATTGACAGATCGAGCGCTCTTATTCTGAACTTAAAATTGAGAATGGAAATGGGAATGTGTCAAAGAGACAACAACCCGACCACAGAACAGACAACAACAGAAGGTCACCAATAGGTCTTCAATACAGCGAGAAATTCCGCACCCGAGGCGTCCTTAAGCTGGCCCCTAAACAAATATATATACTAGTTCAGTGATAATGGACGTCATACTAAACTCCAAATTATACACAAGAAACTAAAAGTAAAAATAATACAAGACTAACAAAGGCCAGAGGCTCCTGACTTGGGACAGGCGCAAAATGCGGCGGGTTAAACATGTTTATGAGATCTCAACCCTTCCCCTATACCTCTAGCCAATGTAGAAAAGTAAACGCATAACAATACGCACATTAAAAGTCAGTTAAAGAGAAGTCCGAGTCCGATGTCAGAAGATGTAACAAAAGAAAATAAACAAAATGACAATAATACATAAATAACAACAGACTACTAGCAGTTAACTGACATGCCAGCTCCAGACCTCAATTAAACTGATTGAAAGATTATGTCTTCATCATATGAATATCAGGCACAATCCCTCCCGTTAGGGGTTTAGTATCATACCATCATAAAATATATGAGAAGAGCATAACCCGTGTCATGCCAACAACTGGTTTTTAAATAAATGTGTTTAGTTCCGATGCAAAGACCCTATAAGTGAATCAATATTAAAGCCAAAATATGCAATCTTTAATGACCTGACAACAGTATCGTAACTATATCCCTTCTTAATAAGTCTATTTAAAGGTTTTGTTAGCTTCTGAGGTGAATACTGACATTTTAGTGCTTTATAAAGAATATTACCATAAAAGATTGGATGTGAAATACCTGAACGTATAAGAAGTCTGCATGTTGAGCTATATTTACGAATGATGTCCTTATACCGATGATAAAATTTAGTAAATGTTTTGACTAGTTTGTGATATCGAAAACCCTGGTGTAATAATTTTTCAGTAATACATAAATTTCTTTCGTTAAAATCTGAAACGTTGTTACATACACGAGCGAATCGTACAAGTTGAGATATATAACACCGTAAGATGGTGACAAGGAACGTCACCATCTAAAATGGATAATTAACGATAGGAAATGAAAAATCATCTCTTTATCATAAATTTTGTATTAAGCTTTCCGTTAATGATATGGATATCAAGATCGAGGAAAGGGCAGTGGTCATTGTTAGTATTAGCTTTATTTAAAGTAAGTTCAACAGGATAAATTTCTTTAGTATACATACTGAAGTCGTCATTATTGAGAGCCAATATATCATCCAAATATCTAAAAGTATTATTAAATTTTTGTATCAGATGTTGTTTCGATGGGTCTTTGCTGATTTTAGTCATAAATTGTAACTCATAGCAATACAAAAACAGGTCCGCAATAAGTGGTGCACAGTTAGTCCCATTGAATTCCGATAACCTGACGATATACGGAATCTCCAAAGCGAACAAAAATATTATCTAGTAAAATTCAAGGGCAGATATAGTATCAAAGCATGTCCAATTGACATATTTCTTTTGTTTATTGCTACTAAAAAATGACCTAAAAGAGTTAGAACATATGTATTCACATTCTGACTTTTTAAATGCCCATTTAATTAGGTGTGTGAATTTTTTCTTAATGAGAATGTGAGGCAATGTGGTATACAAGGTAGAAAAATCAAAACTTTGAACAGATTCAAAATCACCAATATAAGCATGCAATTTATCAAGTACTTCCAACGAGTTTTGACACTCCAAAAGTAATTAATTCCACTATTTTCAAAGGCCTTATTTGAACAATTTATTATCAGGTTTTTGATTGTACCAAGTGAACTGGTAAGAAGAATAGACAATTTAGTAGTGGAACAATGGCTTGAAGACGAAATAAATCTATATTTGTAAGGTGTTTTATGTAGCTTCGGAAGCCAGTACATAGTTGGGAATTTCATTGTATTTGGTTCTGCTTGTAAAGAGGTAGCTAAAAGTTTATGTTTGTTACAGATGTCGTTTTCTGAAAATGGAGTCAGTTGGAATGTTGGTGAATTGGTGATTTCTTTTTCAGGACCTCAATGTAAAATTTACGTCAAACAATAATGATATTATTAGCAGCTTTATCGGCGGGACAAAAACAAATTCCTTGGCTAGTTCTTTAAGTTTATGTTTGATACGAGAAATAGGTTTATTATGGTTGTTGTTAAGAGAAATGTTCTTTAAAATGTTGAATACGTATATCAACTATGTTCATTACTGAATTAAAAAGAGTCCAAAGATTTTTTGTCAGCTTTTTCCTGTTTTATCCATTTTAAACAGTACGTATGGAGTGAGTCGTGGATGATATTACACTCATTCCAATTAATGATTGACGGGGACGATATTTTAGGTCCTTTACTGAGGAATGATTTTAACTCTCGGTCTTGAACGATAAGATCTCCTGTTATAACATGGGAAATGGGTCCATAAATGTATTCGGAATTACTACAATTACATGAAGTAGGTGTATTTTCACCGATATTAACATCTTTACACAATTGGCTATAATTAAACACATATTTCCGGTAGATTTCTTGTAAATATAACAAATAAGAGGGAGCCTAGTATTATCAAAATATCCAGGAATTTGTTCTTTAACAGAATGGTTGTTAAAATACCGGCAATATTTACAAAATCAAAACCTTTATTGACATACTTTATTTTAATAAAATGTTTTTTATGATCTTCAGGGCGATCAATTTTGGAAACAGTTTAGAATAACAATATGCCATTATAATTTGAACGATTTCATACTTAGGACTGCTATATGAAATTGTGTTGCAATCCTCTAAAATTTTATTTAACTTATTAACCGGTAATGAACAGAGCTTTGTTAACAGATAATGTCTGCTGTTGTTTTTGAAATAGAAATTAGGTCCGAAATATTGGTATGATTGGTCCGAAATTTTCTTTGATTGCGATTTTTCTACGACCATGAGAACGGTTTTACGAACAGTTTTAGAAACTATATCCAAAATGTTAACAGAATCGGTTCTTGATATATTACCAATTCCCATGATATTATCATTAAGACCGAGAGGGTAGACTGTCTGTAATTTTTAATCCAATCTAATTCAATTATTTTCCGTGATCAGTACAAACTTTGAATGAGATTCACCAGGCTGCTTATTTACTACTTCTAAAGGTTGAACTGTTAAATATGATTTAATAGGATGATTGTGTTTTAAGGTGTTGATAAATGATACTTTTGAATTTATTGGGTCTTTAAAACGATACAGGTGTTCTTGCGTGCGTTTAGATAAAATCGCCCAGTTTCACCTACGTACTGAATACCGCATCCCGGTTTGTTTCATGTGAGTAAATAAATAATACTGTTTGTTTTTCAAGTTATATCAGTTTCAAAATTTAAAGAAAATGTGCGACCATTAAACGTGGACCTTACCGTATTGTTGGTGGAAAGACGGGGACATGTAAGTCATTTTTTGGCATGACACTTATCGATAGAAGGGTAACCACGATTTTTATTGTTAAAAATGTTAGCGATGGTAGTATTTTTAGATAAGCGATTTTGAAGATTGAGACGTGTAGATACCCTTTGAACGAGTTTAGTATTTAATATTTTCCATTTCTAAGCTTCATATTTGTTTTTGTTTGTGGATTTAATTAGAAAGGAGCAAAGACTGGCGTCCAGAATATGAACGAGCATACAATCAATTAAATTATGTAAAATGATAATTCTGTTCGGCTAAAGATGTCAAACGCTATCCGTCATTAATTACCCGAAAAATAAAACAAAAGATAGGGTATATCAGGGTAGCGACTGACGTCTGACTAAATACTAGAATGGGGCTGAAAATTGAAATACTACTTTTGATAAATATTCCTAAAGTAATGAACTAGAGAAGTTCTCGCTCGGACACACACTCCATAATCTAGTATATTATAAGAGCATAAACCTGAAGCACGGGAGGCACTTTATACACACGACTAGTTTAGCACTTACAAAATCGATTTAAAGCCTAGTGAGCTTGTTTATCATTTACTGATATACGTGTTATGGTGCCATTTTATGATTCCGATTTATTCACATGGATGTTTACAATTTGGACAATCATATTTTATAAACAAAGAGCGATAGGAACTACACACAATAGACGATGGACGTTCAGAAGATTTGTGTTATAGCTAGGATGCGGGTATAGCATTGTGTATTATTATTCATTAAAAACCCAACTCTTGTGGATTTTGTACTTACCATGTGCAACATCTCAGTTAAAATAAGTACATCAGAATTCGCTGTAAAGGTAAATAAGTGTTTAGTCATATGTAGCACAATAAACCAGGACTCTACCATGCATTCGAGCCTAACAGATACGTTACACACCAATGCAGAGTAAGCCATAAATCTACAAAGCAAGGTAAGGAAGTGTAATTTGGTACAAAATGGGCTGTTACAAATTTTTAATGGCACAGTTGTGTTCTAGATAAACTCGTTTTTCACTGGATTCCATCAAATAAACTTTCTCTTTTATTATTTTTGACTTGTATTTAACCATAAAGGATATTTATTATTACTTCAAATTGCTAAATTTCTAACAATTTGTCTCATTACGGAAAAGGCAAAACTACTGCCTTGTTATACGGGATTGTGTTCGACAAAGAAGGGGCCTTCTAAAATGTAGGTAAAAATCATTCGGGATATACTTTGAATTATTTGATAATGTAAAAAGAACGAACTGAGAGAATGCACAGTCCTTGCAAAATAAGACTGAATTTCTTCACTAATAAAAAAAAAAAAAAATGATGACCAGTTCATTTCTTACCGATATAATTGCATGTCTTTTTTCTCAGCATAACATCGTGTTTTGATATCTGTATTTTCATTTACAATTTGAATATGTTTTTGTGCAGTTACAAATTGTTCTGTATATGTATCTTGGATACATTCTTAATAGAATTAAGTGTCTTTAACCGTTTTGCAACCTTTTTAAACATGTAAACAAGTAGAAAAAAGATATGAAATAAAATATAACTAATAACAGTATTCCATGATATCAAACAAAACATTTCTTGTATTAAGTACTTATTTCAGTTAGGAAAATTCAGTTTATGCATGCTTTTGATTAGCACATGAACATATACTGTACCCAGTAATATTGATAACGTTGTACTTTAGCTGTTTCTATTATGATCTGATCGTTAAAATTAAAGAATTTTGATGGTTTGGCTTTTCAATTTCAACATAAGACAATTATTTAAAAATTAATGATCATAAAAAAACGTTGGAGGGTTTGATTTACCTCATGAACAATTTCAACTTAAACCGGAATATACTGTGCGACTTAACAATATATTATATACACATTTACATGTTCATATCGTTTGATTCGATCGAAATTTATTTTCGATGCTTATAAGATCTTAACACACAAATAGGATGTTTTCGAAGTATAAATGTCGTTAATATTTTTGAAGATTGTCTTAAAAGTGATTTCTTGATTAGAATGAATGAAACGTAACTGTTCAATTGGATGCCGATATGACATTTATCTATATGCTATAAGGACTTTAATTGTAGAATTTGTAAATTTTTTTTTTTTCAAAATGACTACACTCGAATTGTATGATCCAGCAGAACATTTATATCATAAGGGTTGAACTGACATGTTTTTTAATGAAAAAAAAAAAAAAAATGAAAACAGTCATCACTTTATATTTGTCTATGCGCATATGATTTTGATATGTTAACTCCTTTCTATATGGAACAAGAACAATTTGAGAGAAATGTACCTGACTATAGTTTCAATATTTAAGTAATGCATAATAAAGTCTTACATTAGTTAGTCTGCCAATTGACGTTAAGCGACCATCAATCAATCAATTACATCAGTCAGTATATATGTGCTAAAATCATACAGAGCTTCACTACCTTATAGAGTGCATGTGGTTAACATTTTCATAAGTCAACAATTTTGTTATATCTGGTGATCCGTTTATTTGGCAATTGCCATGGCAGTCAGCAGGGTTTAAGAACATCCTCTGTTCGACCTACTAGTCAAATGCTTTTGTTAAAATATACCTTTTCACTTTTTGGTTTTGGAAAATGTTGTTTGTGCTGTATTTAGACCCTCTACCAAGAAATTTGTTTTACCTGCACACGTATAAAATTGCGGTTTTATCCAACGCAATCATAGGTTTGAACGTTGTTTTCAATTTAGACTTGTTTATATTTTTTCGTTTGGGCTTGTATTATATTTTCCTTCGGGTTTATATGATCCGTTCATCCTATTTCGACTCTTTAAAATTCAAGAGTCTATCCTAAATTGAGGTAAATTATATGGCCTTCCAAATACCGTTTCGATCCCTAACATCACTGAAGAGACATTAATTGTCGAAATCCGGATATAGTGTACAAATTTTTGCACCTCATGTTTGTGGTATATCATCTTTTCCGCAAGTTTATTGTTTTCTGTTTGGTATTAAATTAATATTAAGATCCATTTTGTTACATCTGGTGATCAATTTATTTGGCAATCGCCAATGGCAGTCAGCAGGGTTTAAGAACATCCGTTTTCGACCTGTTGGTCAAATGCGTTTTGTTAAAATATACTTTTCACTTTCTTGGTCTTTTGGAAAATGTTGTTTGTGCTGTATTTAGACCCTCTACCAAGAAATTTGTTTTACATGCACACGTTTAAAAATTGCGGTATATATATATATAAATCAACTACCTAATGCATATGTGGTTTACTCTTTCATTAGTCAGCAACTATGAACTATGGTCATAGAGAGCTCCACTACTTTATACTCTTACATTAATTATGTTATGCACTGTTTATTGAGATTGCTCAACTACCGCACGCATTTATGGTTTATTGTACAATTAGTCAGCATCCATATTCCTATAAAATTCTCAAAAGCACGTACACACATATACACACACAAACACACGATACATAAGATGCAAAGATATTATTTTAGTGTTGCAGTAAAATTTTTCACACTGAGCTAACATTCTCAATTGTTTTCAGAAACAGTCGTTCAACATTTTAGTGTATTAATTTTATTTGATTGTAACGGCTGCAGTTTGTATTAATCCAACAGGCAACAGTAAGTTATCGATGTTAAAATAAAAAAAGTCATATTCAGAAACGAGACACTATCGGTTGAACGGTTATTCGTATATATTTAAAAAAATTTCTTTGGGTGAATTATTTAGTTTTGTGACATGAATAATAATTTTCTATTTTCTTCGAATGAGTTACTTTCTGTGTGCATGAACGTGATGTTTTAGTTTAGTTATAACACTAATCAATCTCTTCGTTGAGCACTTGTTATAGGAAAAGCAAAGAATTGGAGGATCTAACGCCAGTGCATAAACTTCTATATCAGACAAAATTATCGCACTGTCTGGCTTTCACCCTAAGACTAGTAAATATTGAAAGAATGAAACAAAATGTAAAAACAATGACCACAGCATGTCTTTTCACCTTTTCATAGCGCCCATTGTATTTCTAAGACCTTTTTTTGGTTGGATACCTGTTTTTGAGCATTCTAAAAATATTTGTCCTCGGACAAAACAATCAACAACCAATCAAGTAATCAATTTGTCCATGTTGTGAAAGGAAGAACATGAATACTCCATAATTGGATTGGAAACATTTTGTTCTTCGTATTACATGTAAACATTTAAATTATTTGAAACTACAAGCCTATTGGTTTTGATAGCAGGCAACATAGAAAACATCGAACAAGATCTGTCCCATCAAGAATTTTTGTGAGGGAACACTATTCAATATCACATAGATCGCTCTCGGTTTTGTAAATCTCAAAAAAAAAAATATCACGGCGACAATTTATTTATAAGTATCTGAACGAATCACAAATCCACCTCTAAATATTTGCTTCTGAAAATTAAAAGGTGTACCTATATTTATTAAAATTCTAGTTAAGATATTCATTTAATACTAGGAAAAAATAAACATGTTGATTTTACGGGTTTAATTTTGTTTCCCATTCATGTTGGCAATCCTGTTTTCAAATGTGGCGTATTCTCAAATTTCCAATTGTATAGCAGACATATATTTTGCTCATAACTTCTAATCAATTCAACATTTTCAAAACGCCCAAACGTGTCCTGTTTAATTTATGTAATAGTAAAGTTCAATTATAGTTAATATTGAAATTAAAGACTTACGAACAAAATGGGTGTTAAGAGCCACGAGCCCGAAGGGCGAGGATTTTAATACCCTTTTGTTCGTAGGTCTTTAATTTCAATATTAACTTATAATTGAACTTTACTAACTTACAAACCATTTTGAAAAATCCCAAAATAACATATTTGTTAATTAATACAAACAGCTTCTGTCCCTATTGCGGTCGAGTCTATAATTTTATCATAATTGATTTGTTAGTACTTTCTATATATTTCTATCATACCACATCTTCTTATATATATGGCAATTAAAAGTGTTCACAATACAATACATATGTGATAATGAAATAAAGAATGGATAAAACGGACACAAACATACAGAAATTATATTTTTAAGCTACTTCTTAAGTAACTAATTTTGTTTTACGTTTATTAAAGATATAATGAAAAACATGATGTAACTTATTATTTTGAAAATAGCTACGTCTGAAAGATGTGAATATGTTATTGAAAAGTACTTTTTATTTGCACCTAATATAAAAACCTATATCAGACCTCAATCCATAGTAAGTCTTCGAAAATTCACGTGATTTAGCGTGTGAATTTATACCGTGCTAGAAGATGCATTTTCGGCATTTATAATGATGGATCTTGGCGATGAAGATGTTTTCTTACGCAAAATAAATGCTCTCAAGCCTTTGAAAACGAAGAATTGGTTGAATATGGATTTTTTCGCACCATGAAAGTCTTGACTTTCTTAATTTGTCCGAGGAGGAGACTACTGTAGAAAAGAAAGATACAGATGCTTCCAACCATTCATCAAAACCAGGTAATTATTTGAGTCTGAAGTCTTGCATTTAGTATTAATATATATAATCGGAACAGTGGCCTCGAATTCTCCTATCCCCGTAAATCTTCCATACAATTCTATTTTAGGGTCATTCATTAAGATATGCACAAATTAAGCTATATTGGTCAAAGTTCTGTCCTGAATGACCGCGGTAGATTTTTTTTTTTTGGCGAATATGGGATGATTGATTGGTTTAGTATTTTTTCCTTACGTTCCAAATACGGGATCGAGTACATATCATGGGTTATACAAAATTCCAGAACAAATAAAGAAACCCAGTCGATTCACTTACTGTCCACTTGTAAAGGGACATAACTCGGAAACAGTATAAGTGTAACAACCAAAATTCAAATTGATCAGTGTTTTGTTGTAATAAGCATTTTGTATAAGTTTCATAACATTTTGTTAAGGCAAACTAAAATTAGAGAACGGAAACCAATTCCAGGACGTACGGACGTACGGACGGACGGAAAAGGTTAAACTTCATGCCTCCTCCGCTATGGATGTCGAAAATAGGCAGATCGATCATATTTTGACATTATTTACCGACTACTTTTTAGCAGAGATAAACAATAATTTTACCTGGCGTAGCCGTGCGTAAATGTATTTCGGCATTTCTCTTCGAAAAATAACTTGTGTAATGGAATAAAACGTCTGATTTGTAAACTTTCTCTTTTTTCTCCGGAATAGGCTATTAAAAAAAATAACTTATCTACTCTACATGTGGAACATTTTGTGAAAATATATTAAGAGGAGGAAATTCTAACCTTTCATACCTTCAGTTTAATTGATAAAAAATGACATGGACTAGTCCAGTGGCCAGTTTAAAAGTCATTTAAGTTACTGTACACATTCATGCATTTTTTTATTTAATCAATACAAATGTAGGAAAAAAAATAAACAGTTTAAAGGTTAACTAATAATAACTTGATCCAGTCGAACTGCGTAAGATTCAATAACAATGACCGGTCCACATCATGAAAAGTAATAGGGGTAAACTGGGTAGGGATAACATGACAGATATTTTAAGTAAATTTTTGCAATAACGAATAAAAAATTGTCAAGTAAAAGTTTTGCCATAATTTCAAAAACATGTTGTTCTGTATTTATATAATTTTCGGAACTTTCATTTGCGTATTTAAGGCAATTGAAAGTTTGGGCGTCAAAATTGTACATAATTATTGACTTTATACAGAAAATACGCCCTTTTGATAGATTTCATGTTTGACAAATAATACATGGATACAAAGTAAAATCATTTCTTAAAACACTGCAAAAAATCATTCAGATTGGTAAGTGGTATTGTCATAAACTGCGTTGAAATGAACAGTGGTTTAGCAAACATCGAATTCCCTCACAAAATGTTATCACGTACTATAGTGAGGTTACAAAACTTTTTTTCTCAAGTTTATAATGTCCAATTGACAATAAAATGCTCCGCGGACGCTGCTTGATACGACCGCAGAGGTTGAACCCTGAACAGTTGGAGCAAGTATGGACATTATATTCCAACTTGATACTATAGACACTATATTCCAACTTGATACAGTTCTGAATTTGGATTGTTATTAAATATTTGACGCATTATAGGTTTCTGACACAGTATAAATGTGGTCAATGAACTGAAATTAGAATTTTACGCATTATGGTCCAATATCTAAATCTAAATAGACGGATAGATTCAGCATATCATATAACCTCAAGAATTTGAATTATTTGATGTAATCAAAAAAAAAAAAAAATTAATCTACGACCCTTTGTACCTCAATGTGGCTCAATTTGATAACAGAGCCCAAAATATAAATACACAATTAGATTAAGCTTTAAAAGAACCTCATATATATTCAATTGTTGTTGAAATCAAACAAAGCTTAATTTGGGACCCCGATTTGGACCAACTTGAAAGCTTGGCCCAAAATCAAAACTCTAAATACACTGCTGGATTTAGCATATCAAAGAACCCCTTGAATTCAATTTTTGTTAAAATCAAACAAAGTTTAGCTTTGGACCCTTTGAATTTTATCGTAGACCAATTTGAAAAACGGTCCTAAAGTAATAAAAATCTAAATATACGGTTACATTCAGCTTATCAAAGAACTCCTAGGATTAATTTTTTCTAATTAGTTCAATTTTAGACCCGTTGGATTTTAATGTGGACCAATATGAAGACCGGTCCTGAATTTAAAAATTTAAAACACGGCTAGATTCGGTATTTCAAAGAACACCAATACTTCAATTTCAATGTCTTAGGTTACTTGGGTGGACTTAGGTTCAAATAAAATTGAGAATGGAAATGGGGAATGTGTCAAAGAGACAACAACCCGACTAAAGAGCAGAAAACAGCCGAAGGCCACCAATGGGTCTTCAATACAACGAGAAAATCCCGCACCGGAGGCGTGCTTCAGCTGACCCTAAACAAAAATATGCACTGGTTCAGTGATAATGGACTTCAAAGTCTGATCGGATAAGAATAAAACACATTTCAAAATTAGAATTGTATGATTCTCCTGTAAACCTCGGTATACTGTTACGTACAAGTTTGAGGCGAAGACTAGTCATTTTATATTCAATTTAAAATATCTGGATTCAGTAAATTATATCATTGCGGTCTTTGAACGTGTTAGTTTATAATTTTTAAGTCCGACTAAGCATGTCATTGATAAATAAAGCAAGTTTTACAATTTCATATATTAACGTGCTATCGTTCTCAATATGCTGTGCATATTTGCAACAGAACTAATAAATAATCAATTAACTAGTTAAAATGCGACTTTTCATGACATATGATATACAACAACTTTTTTCGAACCTATCAAATTGTATTGATTTTTTTTTTTTCAATTTTAGAAACTGATTCAACCTCAAATTGTAGTGATGCAAATGGTCCAGAGTATAGACCTAAACTGACCCTGAAAAATTTCGAATTTAATAGAGTCTGCAATACCACAATCGACGCGAGGTCATTATAAATGGGGATATAACGTGTTCAGTAATTGGCAAATGAGAGGAGGCTCGCCCAGTTAGCGACAATTTAGCCAACACTATACTTTATTGATAGTCAACAAATTTATGTTAATGTTGTCCTTAAAATGCATGAAATATTTGCTACTGGACACAAAGCAACAGACAATCAATAAATCTATGTTTTTATAGGAAAATATGTACAGAATGAAGAGGATTTTTATATTTCAATTTCTTAATCTTTTCAATTCGGATCTGTTCTTGCCTCGACTGAGGCGTCCTGTTTTTGGCGTCAGCTTTGCGGCGCTTAAGTCTCTTAAGTTTATTATTTGTCATGTTAAGGGGACTACCAGGATATATGAAAGGGGGTGTTATTTCTGATTATTGAAATGTAAGGCCAAGCGACGCGAGACGACATAATGTAGGATCAGTTAATACTAAAACTTATAAATATCGTGATGAACATGAGTTTTAAAATTTTTTTTTGCGATCAAAGGAATGGCGTGCGCTCTCGCCGGACCACATAGATCCGCCACTGAGCCCCTAATGGTATGGCAATGATATTTTGCTGACAACTGTATTACTATTGTCAAATCTCATATCTCATAATATCCATATTTCACATCCCAGTCATACCTCTATGTAAATAGTTTCCTTTATTCCATTCAAGTTATTTCTCATAGTTTCCGAAAAGTCCCACTTTAAAGATGTATGTTATTCAATTTTTTTTAAAGATTTTCAACTGATAACGTTTAAACAAGTGTAAGGAAAATTGCACTTTTCTTTCTTTTTTTTTAAACTAAATTTTATTAACATATTTACATTTGTTAATAGATACATCAAATACCGGTACCTTATCCCGAGCTCGTTATCATTAGTATAGGACATTTTTTATGGTTAATTGTGTTAGTACACAGATTTTCATTAATCCGGATTGCACTTTTTCTTTATAAATCTTGCGTATAATGTAAAAATAAAAGCATTTTATACCACATCTTATTTTATATATACTTCTGAATATTTTTGCGACTAAAAGGAATATTTAGCAATGCACTTTTTTTATTTCGTCGAAGAAGAAAATGTGTGTTTGAATACTGATGTGCTACTATGCATAAGTAACAATAAAAATTCCATCAAAATTAACTATCACTCAAATTGTTCTGTTTTCTTTCAATCTAAAAATTATAACAGTAAGACTAGTTGATTCATTTATGAAATAGTTTTACAAAAAAAAAAAAAAAGAAGAGTCATTTATATATTTCATTACTCATTGATCTGTACCTCTACTAAAGTAATATTTTTATTATTTACAGATGAAGTCGATGCATTCTATTTTAAACTGCTGGTCAACTATACAACAGACTAGTGGTTTTGTAAAGTCCCAGTAGTTCACAATATCTTACAAAAAACTGTGAAAAGACTATGTACAGCAGTTGGATTAGAAGGCAAGCGAACAAACCACAGCTTAAGGGCGTCGACAGCACCAAGACTATATCAAGCAGGAGTGGAGGAACAACTTATTTGTGAGACAACTGGTACGTAGCTACATACTGTTACGGAATTGACAACTTCATATTTTACATATTTTCACGAATAAACACAAATTATGATATAGACTTCTTTCATATATAAAAGTGTAAAATGTGGCGTCCTGTGGGTTCACTGCAACCCAATATCAACAAGTATAACAGACCGCTTGAAATTCTGCAAGAGGAAATTAAATTTATATTTCATATAAAAATAGGGAATTAGAGTATGATTGCCAATCAGACAACTATCCACCAGAATTGAAATGACGAAGATAAAAGGAATTACAGATAAAAATTATTCAACATAATTATTCAATTATTATTTACAATATAAAACTTCTCGGCGTCTGTTCAGAATAAAATTACAGGTTTTGGCACGTAATCTTAATATAATATCTTGATTCGAAAATAAAAAAAAAACATTTTCTGACAGTTTGTAGAACTATTAAAAATGTTTGTTAATCTTAAGAAATTCAGTAAAAAGAACTTGCCCAAGATAATTATAAACAGGACAATGTAAAATAACATGATATTCATCTTCAACCGTATTAAAACAATTAAAACAACATCTCTCTTCCATTGGCAAATTTTCATACCTTCCAGTTTCAAGCCTAATAGGAGCCACCCCACATCTTAATTTTGCAAAGGCACTTCTTTCACTAAAAGGTATCAACAGTTTGCAGTAGTTTTCAACTAAACAATCCTGCTTACAAATAGTATACGTTCTCAACTTGATATGCCCATTTCCCGTCTGGAAGAGGATGAATTGACAATGCTTTTCATTCATCAATATATTTATCGAACATTCTTGACATGACTGTATCACCAAACATATTTTATTAATATTAGAGTTGGTATTGCAAAAGTCAACCAATTCAAGTTCCGTTACCTTTCTTTTAACCATGAAATTTCAGTTTTTACACTTTATGTTTCAGACTGACCTCTTCCGCACATAAACGCATAAACAAAATATAACAGGACAAACAAAAGATGTAATTATGTAATTGCCATATTTCTTTTTCTTCATGGGTCAGTATTTTACTACCTGTTTATTACTTGCACGTGCCATCGCACAAAACCTTTGACGACAGAAAAATCAAATTACGACAAAACAACAATATGTACTGACAAACAAAATCAGATAACATATTATCTTGTGGAAAAACTACATTCGACGGTACGTTTTTTTTTTTTATTCATAACACCATCCCATCATTGGCTTATTGCAGTTTCAGGAGCTTAGTGCACCAAGGCGGGCTAGGTGGTGATAAGACACTCCCGTTAAATCAGTCTCCTAATATAAATTAAGGCTCCAAGGGAGCACATTTTAAAGATTCTGCATTCTGTTTTGCATTGTTTGGACATTAAACACAAATAAATCTAAAAACACATATAAAAATAAGGAGATGTGGTATAATCTCTCGTCAAGAGACCAATTAACACAGAAATTAACAACTAAGCGTTTTTCGCCTTCTATTATACATCTGACGGTGACATTTGGCTTTAGGGCAATTTAGCGACCAGAGAAAGATATACAACATTCTGTCGAAAATCATTTGAAAGGTAAACATTATTAAGGTCATCCGCAAAGCTGATCATGATGAAAATATATATATAGACAATGTACTTTTTTATTTTATGCAATTCAATTTTGATACTTCAAGTTTTATATTTAATGTCTTACAATTCAGATTAACATTAGGCAAACTATAAGTGTCAGTATTTCAAGTAGAAACACATTCCTAATGAGTAACACTGACCGATTTGAGCTGCTATAATTCTAATTTAGTTTGAATTTTAGATGATCTGTTATATTACTTAAAGTTTTTGACATTTGGAATTTTTTTTTTTTAAATGTATTTTTCTAAACTGCTATTAAAATAATTTCGAAACAATTCACACTTAACGATGCATTTTTAACGAGTGTCAACAACTTGTAAATGCCAAGTTTGTTGGTAATTTGAATACTAGTAAAATTTAAAAGGTACGGGGATGGCGTGTCTGTAGATTGGAGATTAGAAGTTGAATCTGAAATGATATCCTCAGGCTTAGACTATGTTTAATACACGTGATTTGCGTTACCGTTATATCCGAGACAGTCCGTGCGAAAAGGTACAAAATGTCTCGTTGAACTTTACAGATTACGATGTTAAAGTTCGATAAAATATTTAAATAAACTATTTTATCCGAAAAATTGCTATCAATGTCATCATTCATAAAATTGTCAATTCTGTCCCAAAATTGTCAATTGAAACTTGTTTAAAGAAAGGATGACAACATTTAAACATCAGGAAAAATGCTGTTATTTCCGCAAATCTAATCAATATTTTCTTTAAATTTCATCACCTCTATATTCTGTTATCATTTTATAATAGACAATTAAAGGGAGGATACGGCATCCCAAATGTCCAACCCTTACACTTTAACTATAAGATATACATGTTCCACGTCAGGAACCGTTAAATTAGTGCATTTTATATTTATTTTATGTTTTTAGCCAAAAAAAGGTAAAAATGTTCACCTCGCTCCTCTCGACGAACATTAAATACTACGTCCCTTTCCAAATTCCTGGATTGGGGATCATCCGCCCCTGAATACTATGGGAAAGCCGTCAGCACCTGACCGTCGGGTCTTAATCCCGTCATGCCATGCCTACTTGCAAAGATACTGGCAAACCCGTCCTTAATTTAGTACTTGTATAATTGTACCCTGAAGAGTCCGTGCATTTTTTTTCAAATTGTAACTCAAACTTGGCTTTAAAAAAAGTTTATTTAACAATTTCCTTTAATACAAAATAAAACAAAGGCACCGTAAACACAAAATCAAATTTTTAATTATTCTTTCATCAATTGAAAATATATCACGCTAAGCCTTTAGGTATATTCAACAACTATCGTCAACTAATCAATTTGTAACGATCAAAAGACAATTGTTTATTGGATAAGGTTGATTGAACATGATGATGTGGAATTTGCAATAAGCCGTGGGTCATGTGCCGAGTGGCACGCGCTCATTAAAAAGTCATTTAACTTCAAAATTATAATACCCATTGATACCAAACTTTAAATTTATGAGTGATATACTTGTATCCATGTTCTTTGTGGTCTTAAAACATCGTTTTAGTGTCCTTAGTGCACAAACTCTGTTAATATTGTTCAATTACTCATTTATTTGTGGTTCTTTTGGAATTTATGTATTAAATATAAATTTCTACCATAATATGAAAGCAATGTACATGTAACAGCACCCCTCCTAGTCCTTAGTGGCATATTATAAGTTCTTAGAGCACTGAGCAGTCCTTAGAAGTGTTTAGACGTACCGGATAATATCTTTCCTGATCAGAAGATTGCACCTGGTAATCGATCTAAATCTGTATTGTATTAAAACAATGAATATTCGTACTATTCCAATCGACATGTACATGTATTTTACTTAAAAGCTTTTGCAAAGAGACATTAACACAGGTGTCAATATTTTCACACCCACCGAGCGTGTGATAGTAAAGGAGGCCGTGGGTTTGAACCGCTGCATCAAAACAGAAACTTTAAAATGGTATTTGCTGCTTCTCCGCTGCGCAAGCAGCATTATAGAGAAAGAGCAAAGATTGGTCTGCTCGGAGTTAGAATAACATGTCCGGGTAGGTTGACATGTTAGTCCTATAACATATGACTTCGCATTCTTATTCAATTTTAAACGTTTTTATACTATTATTCTTATTTTTTATTTTTTTTAAATGCTCGGGTGGCACATTGATAGTAAGTCTCTACTAAGAAAAAGAAAAAGAACACACTTCTAACGTTTCACAATGACAATAAAAGATACATTGGTAAACACACACATTTTCGATTTAATTGTATAAAATGTTTAGTCGATAATTTTTCCAGAAGTACTTGTTGAACAAATATTATTAACTGACACTGTACGAAAAAATAATTTTGGCGGCAATCATTTTATTTATCCTTATTTATCCGAGACCACTAACTTAAACACTATTTTATGATCTAAAGAAGTTTCAGGTATTATATTGGAATGAAATTGTTTATTTCTCGAGCAGATGAGTAAAATTGTATAGTTTTACACGTATGAATTTAGTAATGACTAGCATATCACTGTCGGACTCGAGACAAACAGTTTTTCAGTATATTTGGTATCAGGTATACTAGTACGTGGTGTATTTAACTGTTTAAGCTATACGAATTTAAATTTTCCAGGTGAATTAAACAAACAAAAAAGGTATGTTTTAATGTGAATTTTTAAAAGTTCGGGACGGAATTGGTTCAATTAAATTTACTTAACGTACCGTGGCAAATATTTCATGCATATTCTCGACGAAATTACATTTTTGATAGGACGATTCCTTTATATAGATTAATGTTTGCGTACAATATCCAGTGGCATTTATCAAGCATGTTCATTTCGCCGAAAAAATAATAAAAAAAAAATGGTTCGTAAGTCAATTTAGTTCGGTTTAAGGGTCGACAAAGATGGTGGGTTAAACCTTTAACTGACACTTAACAAAGAGGTATGCAGACCTGTTTGGGGGAAAAAAAAAGGATTGCATGCAACCTGTACGACATTCCCAAACCAAATTCTTATAATCGAGCTTCAATATTAAAAGTTCCATATTAATATTTAAAGCCTTTTCCCATGTAAACAACTTTTGCACCATTGATAAATATGGTTTTACAAATTGTTGAAGGACTAACGGTGACCTTTGGTTGTTAAAGTATATGATGGAGAGTTGTCTCATTGGCAATCATACCACATCCTCTTATTTTCATATTTAACAGATCTAACTTTCAACAAGTCTAAACTGATGACGGAATAAACTCTAAAATTTTAACATTTTCATGATCGTTTTTTTATTTGATAAAAACATTTTTTTAGATAAATACTGTTTTATTAGTCGGTAACTGTAAAATGTTTTCAACCTAAAAGATTAGATATATCGATTGGAATGATGTAAATAATGAATATTTCTGTTCCTTTTGACATTGGTCCCTTAATTGGCTATTAAATAACTACCAGCTTTCTCGTTTTATTTTTAGCAAAATAACTTAGATGACGCTAGTTTTCATATCGCAGTCACTTTTTATATCTCTAGAGCTACATAGTTAAAATAAAAAAAAAAAAAAGAACTAATATTTTTCGCTGCATGTAAAAATCTGGCATCATAAACTATAAATTACTTAGTTTAACATGTATTTGTCATTATTTCCTTTTAATTGTGAATATTTGTTAGAGGTACTTATCTGACTAAAGTCGATAACGTTTGGAACGGATTAACGATAGATAAACGTCGAATAATTCAGTCGTTATATTCCACTGCTCTACGATGGCTACATTAACCTCGCGAGAGGAGAGTCGATCACGGGAGGGACTGAATTATTCGTTAAGATAAACAGGGATGCTGTTCTGCTTGAGTGATTTACCTTACAAAAGGCGGACACTTTAAAGTTTAAAAGGACTTAACATCAGTTTGATTTCGTTTAACGGGGCGTGGCTAATTAGTTTGACGCAGCTTAACCACATCTTAAACTAACTTGAATGACCGCAAGGAATCTATTTGGCAGAATTCGCAAGACTTCAAAATGACAAACTTATCGTCGACGGACAAATGGTAAACAGGCGCACCACCTACCTCAGGACCTCCAGTAGAGATTCACAGATTCGATCACCCACAACCGCAACACTTTCATTCGGATGAAGAAACCTCACATAGACCGCGATAGGGGCTGACAACAGAGAGTTGTAATGATCCGTCGAACAGTTATTTAGACAATGTAGAACATGAAATAAAAATCTTATCTCTTAATGTATGTGGCCTAAAATCAAAACTTTTGTATCATGACTTCAATGATCTTATTATCAAAATGACATTTGTCTTTTGTAGAGACAAAACAGATAAATATGATATATTGAATTTCCCAATGGTTATAACTATTTTTGTAAACACAGAAGTGCTTTTGATAGAAAATCTGGTGGATTAACAATTGTATATAAAGAAAATTTGAAATCTTATTTAAAATTTCATAAAACACAATCTGATTTTGTACAATGGGTTTCAATTTCAAATGAACTATTACTAGATGATAAAGGGTTATTGTTGGGTGTGTATACATTCCACCTGAAAACTCAAATATGCATCAAAAGAAGTTTTACTGAAATTGAACATGAACTTCTTCATTTACAAGATAATCGTTGTAATATTGCACTCTTAGGAGATTTTAATGCAAAAACAAGAACATTAGATGACTTTGTTGTACCTGATGACTCTCTTTTGAAGTTTTGATAATTTTGATGATAATGAATTGCTAGTATATCTGTATGATTATCAGAAACTATTGTTACATAATATATCTCTATCAAGATTTTCGGAAGATACTCTCGGTTAATAATTATGGATATAAATTGTTAGATTTTGTAAAAGACTAAATATTTATATCGGAAATAGCAGATTGAATGGAAATGATAAATCTATTGGTAAGAAGACATGTAAAGATGTATCACTTGTAGATTATTTTTAATATCCTCAAATGTTTTCCATATGTAAAATCTTTTGATGTGTTAGATTACAAGTATTAGATAAATACAGAGGTAAAGAAACAGGCCGGTAACAACCGTTGCCGGATAGTTTTTCACGAGTAGTCAGGTCAAGGTCCGAGGCAGCCAGGACCTTTGACTGATCAGGAGACAACCTACGGCAGGTTGTTTCCGGCCTATTTTGTTACCTTTTTTTGTATCTGACTTGTACGACGTTTCAGGAAGGAAGTAGTACATTTTGCCTTTAGAAGAGGTTGCAAAACTAAACATATTAGAAACTTCAATGGCCATATACCAGTTAATGTAAGTTACAGTTTAAACGCATTTTTTCACTTCCTTAAGCCGAGAATTTTTTCTCTAAAAAATTTCAAGAATTTAATAACTTTATAAAAAAGAACCATTTAAGGAAAAGATGAATGTCGTTTACATTTGAGACTTTTAGAATGCAACTTCGCTAGTAAGTATTCATTAAAAAAAACCAGAGCTACCATTTGATTTTTTAATTGTGGAAAAACAGAAGGAATGCGCAAGGGGGTTAATCCATTTAAAATAAACAGAACTGATATTAAGTGAATGAAATGTTATGAAAAACTGGATTTTGTCTTGTTATTTGATATATATTTATATATATGCATATATTTTGGATTTTTTAATAGTTCATACATATAGGTTTTTTTTTATATGTGTCTGATAGTGTTGATCAGGATTTAACACGTGTCACTATATGATCCAATCGCAGCTTACCGTTCAAAATTGATGACATTAGTTGAATGATTTTTCTTCACGATTTGCTGCATATTTGAACATGTATTACATGGACACTTTTATTTATAGGATCAATCGTGCATTGGTGAGTTGATAGGAGTTTATCTTTTGATTAGATTTGATTTTATTATATATTTCCTGTCTTTTATTGAAATATAAACGTTGGTACCAGCATTTCTTTACTTTCAGCATTGTCCAGAATACTATTCATGTCCATACGTTGAAGGAAAAAAAACTTACGGACCGACCATTTAGCTTCAAAAGGGGTATCTTCTTTTCTGAGTAAGAACATTATTTATTTATTCAATCTGGAATCAGAACATTATTTTGTCATCTGCTTGACCACAATATATTTTATCCATAAAATTGGGTATCAAAATATTTTTAGAAAAGACATACCCTTTTTTAAATTAAATGGTCAACCCTAGTGTACTGATATGAATAGTAATTTACTGGAATTGTTTGAAATGTGGTATTGATGCTAACGTAAATATTTTAATCAAAAGACAGGAAATATGTCGGTGAAACAAAAGTTCAAATCTAATTGAAATTTAAAGTGCCCATGAACTCTCTGATCATGCACGAGTGATTCTATTCATAAAAGTGTCCGTGTAACAATAAAAGTGTCCGTGTATCATCTAAAAGTGTCCGTGTAACACCCGTTAATGTACTGTTTTTCTATAGCTCTGCTGGGGTAAAGTCGTACAATCCCTATATTCAGATGTACATTGTGGGCTAAGTGTATTTGCATTCCAATGTAAAGAAAAATACTACAAAACAAAGTGTAGGTCATTGTAGTAAATCCAATTATATAAAATGGAATGTTGCCAAACAAGACGAGTTTGTTGAAGCTATTTTTAGTAGCCAATTGTCATTCGGTGAACTCGATACTATTTTTAATGAAGAATGTGAAGGCAATCAAGTGAAACATGTTATTGATAAAGCGGTGAACAAAATTGGTGAGATATTTAGAAACACGGCAAAATCTATTTTGGCTTTAAAACTCGACTCGGAAAAAGTAAAAACCTGACAATAAGCCGTGGTATACTAAAAGTTGTCAGGAAAACGAAAGCAGTTTAATATTAACCGTAAAAAATATAATCTGCGAAAGTCGTCTGTAAACAAACAGATACTCACGCGATCGGGTCGAGAATATAAGAAAGAAATGAAAAAAAGTTACAGTGAACATTTGAAGAAATTTGAGACGCAACTTCGGAATGCCTCTAAAACCGATACAAAAAAGTTTTGGGGTATATTGAAGTCATTCTCAAAGTTTCAAACTTCTGAAGAAAATAATATTACACTTGATCGCCTATATGAATATTTTAAAGACTTAAATAACAATGATGAAGAAGCCAGTGTGGATGATTTTTCAGAAATTTATTCTCAAAATGATGTTGACCTTCTTAACTCTGAAATAACAGAGGATGAAATCGTTAAAGCGATTAAAAATTTGAAAAATTCAAAAGCACCAGGCATAGATAATATTGTAAATGAATACTTGAAAACAACTTTATGCAAATTTTTACCATACTACCATAAATTGTTTAATCTAGTATTTGATAGTGGTGATAGTCCTGAAACATGGACATTAGGAATTATTAAAGCTATTTACAAAAATAAAGGTGACCCGAAGGACCCCGACAATTATCGGGCGATTTCTTTAGTGTCATGTCTTGGTAAAGTGTTTACTTCAATCTTAAACACAAGATTAAATAATTTTTCAGATGAAGAGGGTCTTATATCTGGGACACAAGCAGGTTTTCGATATGGATATTCTACGCAGGATAATATTTTCATTTTATATTGTTTGGTTACACTATTTTTATCAAAGAAAAAAAAATTATTCTGCACATTTATAGATTTTAAAAAAGCATTTGATACAATTTGGAGGGCTGGGTTGTGGCAGAAATTGATTAAAAGTAACATTCAAGGGAAGATGTTTAAAGTAATTCATTCATTATATAGTAACATTAAATCTTGTGTTAAAGATGGTGATAGATACTCTGATTTTTTTACATGTGATATTGGTGTTAGACAAGGGGAGAATTTATCTCCATTTCTTTTCGCTATTTATTTAAACGATTTGGAAGAATATCTGTCTGAAAATTGTGAAATCGGACTTGACACTCTGAGCTCTTTATGTTTTGAGAATCTTGGTATATATATGAAACTATTTGTATTACTATATGCAGACGATACTGTTATATTTGCAGAATCACCACAGGAATTAAAACAAGCACTTAAAGTGTTTGAAAATTATTGTAACTTATGGAAACTCAAAGTTAATGTATCAAAAACAAAAGTTGTGGTGTTCTCAAAGAGAAAGTGTACTGTAGACTATAATTTTGAAATATTTGGTGAAAAATATATCAGCAGGATGATTATAACTATTTAGGTATTTTGCTTAATTATAATGGTAATTTTTATAAAGCAAGGAAAAAACTTGTGGAACAAGCACAGAAATCACTATATTCATTGTATACGAAAATTCGCAATATTAGCATACCTATAGATTTGCAACTAAAACTTTTTGATGTATTGGTGTCTCCTATATTGACATATTCATCTGAGATTTGGGGTTTTGAAAATAAAACATTATAGAAAAATACATTTACAGTTTTGTAAGAAAATTTTAGGAATTAGATCAAGCACACCTACTTTTATGGTGTATGGCGAACTTAGGCGATACCCTTTAGAAATACAGATAAAATTAAAATGCTGTGTTTCTGGAACAAACTAGTTGGAAATGCAGAGAAATTGTCTGGTAAAATGTATAAATTATTGTTCAAATTATATGAAAATGGCAATAGAAACATGCTCTGGGTTAATAATATTAAATCCATATTTGATGAAACGGGGTATAGTGAAATATGGAATAATCAAAATATGTAAATCCTGAATTTTTAAAAATTGTTGTAAGACAGAGATTACACGATCAATTTATACAAAAGTGGTTTTCAGATGTAACTAATTCTTCACGAGGGGAATTTTATTCTAAATTTAAGACAGAGTTTGTATTAGAAGATTATCTTTTACGGTTAAATTCTGTAAATAGAAACTATATCTGCAAACTGAGAACATGCAATCTCAAATTTCCGATAGAGACGGGACGTTGGGCTGGTATACCAAGGGATGAAAGATTGTGTAATCTCTGTAGACAAGCTGTTGGAAATGAATTTCATTATATTTTCTGCTGTAATGAATTGAAAGATATTCGAACTAAATATATAGCGGGTTACTTTGTTAATGTACCCAGTGAGTCAAAATGAATAAAATGTTGAATATAGGTAACACACAAGTTCTTACTCACCTCTCATGGTTTCTCCAAAAGATTGTAAAACTCTTATAGAGTCAAACTGAAAAAGTCACATTAACTCCATGATATAGTACTCTCATGATCTAGTACTCGGATAAAATATTTATTTACATTCCATAACACAACACTCTACTTAAACGTGGTGGTGACGTGACGTACAAAACCGTATCGAGTACACTCAAAACATAAATAGTGGAAGCATGAACTTGTGTATTACCTTTGAAATATGTGTTATAATATATATACAGTAATACAATTATTCATAGTTACTTTGTCTATAATATATGTACTAATAATTTGAAATATTATAGTTCAGTATATAAGATAATTTCTACTCATTCTGTCATCTGTAATTATAATGTACTATGTATAATTGATGCTCCTGTAGCGCAGTTACTGCGTCTGAGTTTGTTTAATAAAGTTATAGTTATTTGACTGGCGTTAAAATAATTTGATATGGATTGAAACGGATTAAAAACAATTTTAATTTTTTCAATCTGTATCTAATGTTCATTTATCTTTTTAAATAGCGTTAATACCTTTCTGGCCGTTTAAGCTAAATTCGGGTTACTAGTGTTTTCATTTGACGACGATGCCTTGTAAGTACAACTTTATAGGACAATCATGTAGAACGTATATCGGGCAGTATTTACCGAAAAACGGCATCATGACCATGCAAAATGATTGCATACAAACTGTGTGTTTTTAGTACGTTCGTCTCTTTGTTATGTCAAACCTTATTCTGAACATTTGTTATTTGCTGCTCCTGCTCTAAGCTTACCGTCGGATTGATGTCGAAATAGTGTGTCAAAGTGTAATTATATGTA
>JAASAO010001827.1:0-26796 GCA_017311375.1 Mytilus coruscus
AAAATTAAAATAAACATTAAAAAAATTAATATCTGAAAATTATCGTGATTACCCACCCTTTGAAAATCGTCAAAACTTAGCTTGGGATGCATACATCGATCTGATCATTTATGACACTAATCAATATTCAACGACTTTCTCATATGTTCTAAAACATCAGAAGCTCAACGAAGAGATGCAATATGACACTTATCAATTGTTGACACCTTAGCCTTTAAATACAATGACTTGGTGTAAGATTGTCAGAACGAACATTTCACCAGAAGAACAAAGTCGAACAAAATCCCAGATCTTTCCGGGTACTTACTAAGTGCTAATGACAAATTTACATTAGCACTAGTCTGTGCTTGAGAGGAGATTGGCAATTTACATCTTAGAAGAAATACAGATGAAAATTTGATAACATCAGTGAAGCCAAGAAAATTATTTTGAAATCTTTCCAGGTACTTGCTACGTGCTAATGATATTAAAACATTAGCACTAGCCTGTGCTTGGAGAGAGATCTGGTTTAACATCACAACATCAAGAGATAATGGAAAATAAAGGCAAGAAGAAGACGACACATTTACAGAACAATCTGATATCTTCCCAGGTACTTGTTATGTGCAAATGGTAAACAAGCATTAGCACTAGCCTGTGCTTGGAGAGGAGTCGGAAATAGCTTCACCTAAGAAACACAGAAGAACTCAAAAGGTACCACTCATGTCCAGAATGTTTCCAGGTACTTGTTATGTGCTAATGATCAATACACATTAGCACTTGCTTGTGCTTGGACGATTTCGGGAAATTGCCTCCAAACAGAAGGCATAAATATATATCAACGGTTCATTTTCCAGGGACATGCTGTGTGCAGCTTTACTCAAAATGGTAGCACTAGCTTGTGCTTGGGAAAATGTGCTTTATTTTCGTCATAAGGAAGTTACAGATTGATGCATGCTACGTTTTTAAAAATGTCCGCTAGTTATTATCCTGTGCTAATTGAAGAAAATTAAAAATAAACATTAAAAAAAAATTAATATCTGAAAATTATCGTGATTACCCACCCTTTGAAAATCGTCAAAACTTAGCTTGGGATGCATACATCGATCTGATCATTTATGACACTAATCAATATTCAACGACTTTCTCATATGTTCTAAAACATCAGAAGCTCAACGAAGAGATGCAATATGACACTTATCAATTGTTGACACCTTAGCCTTTAAATACAATGACTTGGTGTAAGATTGTCAGAACGAACATTTCACCAGAAGAACAAAGTCGAACAAAAATCCCAGATCTTTCCGGGTACTTACTAAGTGCTAATGACAAATTTACATTAGCACTAGTCTGTGCTTGGAGAGGAGATTGGCAATTTACATCTTAGAAGAAATACAGATGAAAATTTGATAACATCAGTGAAGCCAAGAAAATTATTTTGAAATCTTTCCAGGTACTTGCTACGTGCTAATGATATTAAAACATTAGCACTAGCCTGTGCTTGGAGAGAGATCACAGGTTTAACATCACAACATCAAGAGATAATGGAAAATAAAGGCAAGAAGACGACACATTTACAGAACAATCTGATATCTTCCCAGGTACTTGTTATGTGCAAATGGTAAACAAGCATTAGCACTAGCCTGTGCTTGGAGAGGAGTCGGAAATAGCTTCACCTAAGAAACACAGAAGAACTCAAAAGGTACCACTCATGTCCAGAATGTTTCCAGGTACTTGTTATGTGCTAATGATCAATACACATTAGCACTTGCTTGTGCTTGGACGATTTCGGGAAATTGCCTCCAAACAGAAGGCATAAATATATATCAACGGTTCATTTTCCAGGGACATGCTGTGTGCAGCTTTACTCAAAATGGTAGCACTAGCTTGTGCTTGGGAAAATGTGCTTTATTTTCGTCATAAGGAAGTTACAGATTGATGCATGCTACGTTTTTAAAAATGTCCGCTAGTTATTATCCTGTGCTAATTGAAGAAAATTAAAATAAACATTAAAAAAATTAATATCTGAAAATTATCGTGATTACCCACCCTTTGAAAATCGTCAAAACTTAGCTTGGGATGCATACATCGATCTGATCATTTATGACACTAATCAATATTCAACGACTTTCTCATATGTTCTAAAACATCAGAAGCTCAACGAAGAGATGCAATATGACACTTATCAATTGTTGACACCTTAGCCTTTAAATACAATGACTTGGTGTAAGATTGTCAGAACGAACATTTCACCAGAAGAACAAAGTCGAACAAAATCCCAGATCTTTCCGGGTACTTACTAAGTGCTAATGACAAATTTACATTAGCACTAGTCTGTGCTTGAGAGGAGATTGGCAATTTACATCTTAGAAGAAATACAGATGAAAATTTGATAACATCAGTGAAGCCAAGAAAATTATTTTGAAATCTTTCCAGGTACTTGCTACGTGCTAATGATATTAAAACATTAGCACTAGCCTGTGCTTGAGAGAGATCACAGGTTTAACATCACAACATCAAGAGATAATGGAAAATAAAGGCAAGAAGAAGACGACACATTTACAGAACAATCTGATATCTTCCCAGGTACTTGTTATGTGCAAATGGTAAACAAGCATTAGCACTAGCCTGTGCTTGGAGAGGAGTCGGAAATAGCTTCACCTAAGAAACACAGAAGAACTCAAAAGGTACCACTCATGTCCAGAATGTTTCCAGGTACTTGTTATGTGCTAATGATCAATACACATTAGCACTTGCTTGTGCTTGGACGATTTCGGGAAATTGCCTCCAAACAGAAGGCATAAATATATATCAACGGTTCATTTTCCAGGGACATGCTGTGTGCAGCTTTACTCAAAATGGTAGCACTAGCTTGTGCTTGGGAAAATGTGCTTTATTTTCGTCATAAGGAAGTTACAGATTGATGCATGCTACGTTTTTAAAATGTCCGCTAGTTATTATCCTGTGCTAATTGAAGAAAATTAAAATAAACATTAAAAAAATTAATATCTGAAAATTATCGTGATTACCCACCCTTTGAAAATCGTCAAAACTTAGCTTGGGATGCATACATCGATCTGATCATTTATGACACTAATCAATATTCAACGACTTTCTCATATGTTCTAAAACATCAGAAGCTCAACGAAGAGATGCAATATGACACTTATCAATTGTTGACACCTTAGCCTTTAAATACAATGACTTGGTGTAAGATTGTCAGAACGAACATTTCACCAGAAGAACAAAGTCGAACAAAAATCCCAGATCTTTCCGGGTACTTACTAAGTGCTAATGACAAATTTACATTAGCACTAGTCTGTGCTTGGAGAGGAGATTGGCAATTTACATCTTAGAAGAAATACAGATGAAAATTTGATAACATCAGTGAAGCCAAGAAAATTATTTTGAAATCTTTCCAGGTACTTGCTACGTGCTAATGATATTAAAACATTAGCACTAGCCTGTGCTTGGAGAGAGATCACAGGTTTAACATCACAACATCAAGAGATAATGGAAAATAAAGGCAAGAAGAAGACGACACATTTACAGAACAATCTGATATCTTCCCAGGTACTTGTTATGTGCAAATGGTAAACAAGCATTAGCACTAGCCTGTGCTTGGAGAGGAGTCGGAAATAGCTTCACCTAAGAAACACAGAAGAACTCAAAAGGTACCACTCATGTCCAGAATGTTTCCAGGTACTTGTTATGTGCTAATGATCAATACACATTAGCACTTGCTTGTGCTTGGACGATTTCGGAAATTGCCTCAAACAGAAGGCATAAATATATATCAACGGTTCATTTTCCAGGGACATGCTGTGTGCAGCTTTACTCAAAATGGTAGCACTAGCTTGTGCTTGGGAAAATGTGCTTTATTTTCGTCATAAGGAAGTTACAGATTGATGCATGCTACGTTTTTAAAAATGTCCGCTAGTTATTATCCTGTGCTAATTGAAGAAAATTAAAATAAACATTAAAAAAATTAATATCTGAAAATTATCGTGATTACCCACCCTTTGAAAATCGTCAAAACTTAGCTTGGGATGCATACATCGATCTGATCATTTATGACACTAATCAATATTCAACGACTTTCTCATATGTTCTAAAACATCAGAAGCTCAACGAAGAGATGCAATATGACACTTATCAATTGTTGACACCTTAGCCTTTAAATACAATGACTTGGTGTAAGATTGTCAGAACGAACATTTCACCAGAAGAACAAAGTCGAACAAAAATCCCAGATCTTTCCGGGTACTTACTAAGTGCTAATGACAAATTTACATTAGCACTAGTCTGTGCTTGGAGAGGAGATTGGCAATTTACATCTTAGAAGAAATACAGATGAAAATTTGATAACATCAGTGAAGCCAAGAAAATTATTTTGAAATCTTTCCAGGTACTTGCTACGTGCTAATGATATTAAAACATTAGCACTAGCCTGTGCTTGGAGAGAGATCACAGGTTTAACATCACAACATCAAGAGATAATGGAAAATAAAGGCAAGAAGAAGACGACACATTTACAGAACAATCTGATATCTTCCCAGGTACTTGTTATGTGCAAATGGTAAACAAGCATTAGCACTAGCCTGTGCTTGGAGAGGAGTCGGAAATAGCTTCACCTAAGAAACACAGAAGAACTCAAAAGGTACCACTCATGTCCAGAATGTTTCCAGGTACTTGTTATGTGCTAATGATCAATACACATTAGCACTTGCTTGTGCTTGGACGATTTCGGGAAATTGCCTCCAAACAGAAGGCATAAATATATATCAACGGTTCATTTTCCAGGGACATGCTGTGTGCAGCTTTACTCAAAATGGTAGCACTAGCTTGTGCTTGGGAAAATGTGCTTTATTTTCGTCATAAGGAAGTTACAGATTGATGCATGCTACGTTTTTAAAAATGTCCGCTAGTTATTATCCTGTGCTAATTGAAGAAAATTAAAATAAACATTAAAAAAATTAATATCTGAAAATTATCGTGATTACCCACCCTTTGAAAATCGTCAAAACTTAGCTTGGGATGCATACATCGATCTGATCATTTATGACACTAATCAATATTCAACGACTTTCTCATATGTTCTAAAACATCAGAAGCTCAACGAAGAGATGCAATATGACACTTATCAATTGTTGACACCTTAGCCTTTAAATACAATGACTTGGTGTAAGATTGTCAGAACGAACATTTCACCAGAAGAACAAAGTCGAACAAAAATCCCAGATCTTTCCGGGTACTTACTAAGTGCTAATGACAAATTTACATTAGCACTAGTCTGTGCTTGGAGAGGAGATTGGCAATTTACATCTTAGAAGAAATACAGATGAAAATTTGATAACATCAGTGAAGCCAAGAAAATTATTTTGAAATCTTTCCAGGTACTTGCTACGTGCTAATGATATTAAAACATTAGCACTAGCCTGTGCTTGGAGAGAGATCACAGGTTTAACATCACAACATCAAGAGATAATGGAAAATAAAGGCAAGAAGAAGACGACACATTTACAGAACAATCTGATATCTTCCCAGGTACTTGTTATGTGCAAATGGTAAACAAGCATTAGCACTAGCCTGTGCTTGGAGAGGAGTCGGAAATAGCTTCACCTAAGAAACACAGAAGAACTCAAAAGGTACCACTCATGTCCAGAATGTTTCCAGGTACTTGTTATGTGCTAATGATCAATACACATTAGCACTTGCTTGTGCTTGGACGATTTCGGGAAATTGCCTCCAAACAGAAGGCATAAATATATATCAACGGTTCATTTTCCAGGGACATGCTGTGTGCAGCTTTACTCAAAATGGTAGCACTAGCTTGTGCTTGGGAAAATGTGCTTTATTTTCGTCATAAGGAAGTTACAGATTGATGCATGCTACGTTTTTAAAAATGTCCGCTAGTTATTATCCTGTGCTGATTGAAGAAAATTAAAAAAAAAACATTAAAAAAATTAATATCTGAAAATTATCGTGATTACCCACCCTTTGAAAATCGTCAAAACTTAGCTTGGGATGCATACATCGATCTGATCATTTATGACACTAATCAATATTCAACGACTTTCTCATATGTTCTAAAACATCAGAAGCTCAACGAAGAGATGCAATATGACACTTATCAATTGTTGACACCTTAGCCTTTAAATACAATCACTTGGTGTAAGATTGTCAGAACGAACATTTCACCAGAAGAACAAAGTCGAACAAAATCCCAGATCTTTCCGGGTACTTACTAAGTGCTAATGACAAATTTACATTAGCACTAGTCTGTGCTTGAGAGGAGATTGGCAATTTACATCTTAGAAGAAATACAGATGAAAATTTGATAACATCAGTGAAGCCAAGAAAATTATTTTGAAATCTTTCCAGGTACTTGCTACGTGCTAATGATATTAAAACATTAGCACTAGCCTGTGCTTGAGAGAGATCACAGGTTTAACATCACAACATCAAGAGATAATGGAAAATAAAGGCAAGAAGAAGACGACACATTTACAGAACAATCTGATATCTTCCCAGGTACTTGTTATGTGCAAATGGTAAACAAGCATTAGCACTAGCCTGTGCTTGGAGAGGAGTCGGAAATAGCTTCACCTAAGAAACACAGAAGAACTCAAAAGGTACCACTCATGTCCAGAATGTTTCCAGGTACTTGTTATGTGCTAATGATCAATACACATTAGCACTTGCTTGTGCTTGGACGATTTCGGGAAATTGCCTCAAACAGAAGGCATAAATATATATCAACGGTTCATTTTCCAGGGACATGCTGTGTGCAGCTTTACTCAAAATGGTAGCACTAGCTTGTGCTTGGGAAAATGTGCTTTATTTTCGTCATAAGGAAGTTACAGATTGATGCATGCTACGTTTTTAAAATGTCCGCTAGTTATTATCCTGTGCTAATTGAAGAAAATTAAAATAAACATTAAAAAAATTAATATCTGAAAATTATCGTGATTACCCACCCTTTGAAAATCGTCAAAACTTAGCTTGGGATGCATACATCGATCTGATCATTTATGACACTAATCAATATTCAACGACTTTCTCATATGTTCTAAAACATCAGAAGCTCAACGAAGAGATGCAATATGACACTTATCAATTGTTGACACCTTAGCCTTTAAATACAATGACTTGGTGTAAGATTGTCAGAACGAACATTTCACCAGAAGAACAAAGTCGAACAAAATCCCAGATCTTTCCGGGTACTTACTAAGTGCTAATGACAAATTTACATTAGCACTAGTCTGTGCTTGAGAGGAGATTGGCAATTTACATCTTAGAAGAAATACAGATGAAAATTTGATAACATCAGTGAAGCCAAGAAAATTATTTTGAAATCTTTCCAGGTACTTGCTACGTGCTAATGATATTAAAACATTAGCACTAGCCTGTGCTTGAGAGAGATCACAGGTTTAACATCACAACATCAAGAGATAATGGAAAATAAAGGCAAGAAGAAGACGACACATTTACAGAACAATCTGATATCTTCCCAGGTACTTGTTATGTGCAAATGGTAAACAAGCATTAGCACTAGCCTGTGCTTGGAGAGGAGTCGGAAATAGCTTCACCTAAGAAACACAGAAGAACTCAAAAGGTACCACTCATGTCCAGAATGTTTCCAGGTACTTGTTATGTGCTAATGATCAATACACATTAGCACTTGCTTGTGCTTGGACGATTTCGGGAAATTGCCTCCAAACAGAAGGCATAAATATATATCAACGGTTCATTTTTCCAGGGACATGCTGTGTGCAGCTTTACTCAAAATGGTAGCACTAGCTTGTGCTTGGGAAAATGTGCTTTATTTTCGTCATAAGGAAGTTACAGATTGATGCATGCTACGTTTTTAAAAATGTCCGCTAGTTATTATCCTGTGCTGATTGAAGAAAATTAAAAAAAAAACATTAAAAAAAAATTAATATCTGAAAATTATCGTGATTACCCACCCTTTGAAAATCGTCAAAACTTAGCTTGGGATGCATACATCGATCTGATCATTTATGACACTAATCAATATTCAACGACTTTCTCATATGTTCTAAAACATCAGAAGCTCAACGAAGAGATGCAATATGACACTTATCAATTGTTGACACCTTAGCCTTTAAATACAATGACTTGGTGTAAGATTGTCAGAACGAACATTTCACCAGAAGAACAAAGTCGAACAAAAATCCCAGATCTTTCCGGGTACTTACTAAGTGCTAATGACAAATTTACATTAGCACTAGTCTGTGCTTGGAGAGGAGATTGGCAATTAACATCTTAGAAGAAATACAGATGAAAATTTGATAACATCAGTGAAGCCAAGAAAATTATTTTGAAATCTTTCCAGGTACTTGCTACGTGCTAATGATAACAACATCAAGAGATAATGGAAAATAAAGGCAAGAAGAAGACGACACATTTACAGAACAATCTGATATCTTCCCAGGTACTTGTTATGTGCAAATGGTAAACAAGCATTAGCACTAGCCTGTGCTTGGAGAGGAGTCGGAAATAGCTTCACCTAAGAAACACAGAAGAACTCAAAAGGTACCACTCATGTCCAGAATGTTTCCAGGTACTTGTTATGTGCTAATGATCAATACACATTAGCACTTGCTTGTGCTTGGACGATTTCGGGAAATTGCCTCCAAACAGAAGGCATAAATATATATCAACGGTTCATTTTTCCAGGGACATGCTGTGTGCAGCTTTACTCAAAATGGTAGCACTAGCTTGTGCTTGGGAAAATGTGCTTTATTTTCGTCATAAGGAAGTTACAGATTGATGCATGCTACGTTTTTAAAATGTCCGCTAGTTATTATCCTGTGCTAATTGAAGAAAATTAAAATAAACATTAAAAAAATTAATATCTGAAAATTATCGTGATTACCCACCCTTTGAAAATCGTCAAAACTTAGCTTGGGATGCATACATCGATCTGATCATTTATGACACTAATCAATATTCAACGACTTTCTCATATGTTCTAAAACATCAGAAGCTCAACGAAGAGATGCAATATGACACTTATCAATTGTTGACACCTTAGCCTTTAAATACAATGACTTGGTGTAAGATTGTCAGAACGAACATTTCACCAGAAGAACAAAGTCGAACAAAATCCCAGATCTTTCCGGGTACTTACTAAGTGCTAATGACAAATTTACATTAGCACTAGTCTGTGCTTGAGAGGAGATTGGCAATTTACATCTTAGAAGAAATACAGATGAAAATTTGATAACATCAGTGAAGCCAAGAAAATTATTTTGAAATCTTTCCAGGTACTTGCTACGTGCTAATGATATTAAAACATTAGCACTAGCCTGTGCTTGAGAGAGATCACAGGTTTAACATCACAACATCAAGAGATAATGGAAAATAAAGGCAAGAAGAAGACGACACATTTACAGAACAATCTGATATCTTCCCAGGTACTTGTTATGTGCAAATGGTAAACAAGCATTAGCACTAGCCTGTGCTTGGAGAGGAGTCGGAAATAGCTTCACCTAAGAAACACAGAAGAACTCAAAAGGTACCACTCATGTCCAGAATGTTTCCAGGTACTTGTTATGTGCTAATGATCAATACACATTAGCACTTGCTTGTGCTTGGACGATTTCGGAAAAATTGCCTCCAAACAGAAGGCATAAATATATATCAACGGTTCATTTTTCCAGGGACATGCTGTGTGCAGCTTTACTCAAAATGGTAGCACTAGCTTGTGCTTGGGAAAATGTGCTTTATTTTCGTCATAAGGAAGTTACAGATTGATGCATGCTACGTTTTTAAAAATGTCCGCTAGTTATTATCCTGTGCTAATTGAAGAAAATTAAAAATAAACATTAAAAAAAAATTAATATCTGAAAATTATCGTGATTACCCACCCTTTGAAAATCGTCAAAACTTAGCTTGGGATGCATACATCGATCTGATCATTTATGACACTAATCAATATTCAACGACTTTCTCATATGTTCTAAAACATCAGAAGCTCAACGAAGAGATGCAATATGACACTTATCAATTGTTGACACCTTAGCCTTTAAATACAATCACTTGGTGTAAGATTGTCAGAACGAACATTTCACCAGAAGAACAAAGTCGAACAAAAATCCCAGATCTTTCCGGGTACTTACTAAGTGCTAATGACAAATTTACATTAGCACTAGTCTGTGCTTGGAGAGGAGATTGGCAATTTACATCTTAGAAGAAATACAGATGAAAATTTGATAACATCAGTGAAGCCGAGAAAATTATTTTGAAATCTTTCCAGGTACTTGCTACGTGCTAATGATATTAAAACATTAGCACTAGCCTGTGCTTGGAGAGAGATCACAGGTTTAACATCACAACATCAAGAGATAATGGAAAATAAAGGCAAGAAGAAGACGACACATTTACAGAACAATCTGATATCTTCCCAGGTACTTGTTATGTGCAAATGGTAAACAAGCATTAGCACTAGCCTGTGCTTGGAGAGGAGTCGGAAATAGCTTCACCTAAGAAACACAGAAGAACTCAAAAGGTACCACTCATGTCCAGAATGTTTCCAGGTACTTGTTATGTGCTAATGATCAATACACATTAGCACTTGCTTGTGCTTGGACGATTTCGGGAAATTGCCTCCAAACAGAAGGCATAAATATATATCAACGGTTCATTTTTCCAGGGACATGCTGTGTGCAGCTTTACTCAAAATGGTAGCACTAGCTTGTGCTTGGGAAAATGTGCTTTATTTTCGTCATAAGGAAGTTACAGATTGATGCATGCTACGTTTTTAAAAATGTCCGCTAGTTATTATCCTGTGCTAATTGAAGAAAATTAAAATAAACATTAAAAAAATTAATATCTGAAAATTATCGTGATTACCCACCCTTTGAAAATCGTCAAAACTTAGCTTGGGATGCATACATCGATCTGATCATTTATGACACTAATCAATATTCAACGACTTTCTCATATGTTCTAAAACATCAGAAGCTCAACGAAGAGATGCAATATGACACTTATCAATTGTTGACACCTTAGCCTTTAAATACAATGACTTGGTGTAAGATTGTCAGAACGAACATTTCACCAGAAGAACAAAGTCGAACAAAAATCCCAGATCTTTCCGGGTACTTACTAAGTGCTAATGACAAATTTACATTAGCACTAGTCTGTGCTTGGAGAGGAGATTGGCAATTTACATCTTAGAAGAAATACAGATGAAAATTTGATAACATCAGTGAAGCCAAGAAAATTATTTTGAAATCTTTCCAGGTACTTGCTACGTGCTAATGATATTAAAACATTAGCACTAGCCTGTGCTTGGAGAGAGATCACAGGTTTAACATCACAACATCAAGAGATAATGGAAAATAAAGGCAAGAAGAAGACGACACATTTACAGAACAATCTGATATCTTCCCAGGTACTTGTTATGTGCAAATGGTAAACAAGCATTAGCACTAGCCTGTGCTTGGAGAGGAGTCGGAAATAGCTTCACCTAAGAAACACAGAAGAACTCAAAAGGTACCACTCATGTCCAGAATGTTTCCAGGTACTTGTTATGTGCTAATGATCAATACACATTAGCACTTGCTTGTGCTTGGACGATTTCGGGAAATTGCCTCCAAACAGAAGGCATAAATATATATCAACGGTTCATTTTTCCAGGGACATGCTGTGTGCAGCTTTACTCAAAATGGTAGCACTAGCTTGTGCTTGGGAAAATGTGCTTTATTTTCGTCATAAGGAAGTTACAGATTGATGCATGCTACGTTTTTAAAATGTCCGCTAGTTATTATCCTGTGCTAATTGAAGAAAATTAAAATAAACATTAAAAAAATTAATATCTGAAAATTATCGTGATTACCCACCCTTTGAAAATCGTCAAAACTTAGCTTGGGATGCATACATCGATCTGATCATTTATGACACTAATCAATATTCAACGACTTTCTCATATGTTCTAAAACATCAGAAGCTCAACGAAGAGATGCAATATGACACTTATCAATTGTTGACACCTTAGCCTTTAAATACAATGACTTGGTGTAAGATTGTCAGAACGAACATTTCACCAGAAGAACAAAGTCGAACAAAATCCCAGATCTTTCCGGGTACTTACTAAGTGCTAATGACAAATTTACATTAGCACTAGTCTGTGCTTGAGAGGAGATTGGCAATTTACATCTTAGAAGAAATACAGATGAAAATTTGATAACATCAGTGAAGCCAAGAAAATTATTTTGAAATCTTTCCAGGTACTTGCTACGTGCTAATGATATTAAAACATTAGCACTAGCCTGTGCTTGAGAGAGATCACAGGTTTAACATCACAACATCAAGAGATAATGGAAAATAAAGGCAAGAAGAAGACGACACATTTACAGAACAATCTGATATCTTCCCAGGTACTTGTTATGTGCAAATGGTAAACAAGCATTAGCACTAGCCTGTGCTTGGAGAGGAGTCGGAAATAGCTTCACCTAAGAAACACAGAAGAACTCAAAAGGTACCACTCATGTCCAGAATGTTTCCAGGTACTTGTTATGTGCTAATGATCAATACACATTAGCACTTGCTTGTGCTTGGACGATTTCGGAAATTGCCTCCAAACAGAAGGCATAAATATATATCAACGGTTCATTTTCCAGGGACATGCTGTGTGCAGCTTTACTCAAAATGGTAGCACTAGCTTGTGCTTGGGAAAATGTGCTTTATTTTCGTCATAAGGAAGTTACAGATTGATGCATGCTACGTTTTTAAAAATGTCCGCTAGTTATTATCCTGTGCTGATTGAAGAAAATTAAAAAATAAACATTAAAAAAAAATTAATATCTGAAAATTATCGTGATTACCCACCCTTTGAAAATCGTCAAAACTTAGCTTGGGATGCATACATCGATCTGATCATTTATGACACTAATCAATATTCAACGACTTTCTCATATGTTCTAAAACATCAGAAGCTCAACGAAGAGATGCAATATGACACTTATCAATTGTTGACACCTTAGCCTTTAAATACAATCACTTGGTGTAAGATTGTCAGAACGAACATTTCACCAGAAGAACAAAGTCGAACAAAATCCCAGATCTTTCCGGGTACTTACTAAGTGCTAATGACAAATTTACATTAGCACTAGTCTGTGCTTGAGAGGAGATTGGCAATTTACATCTTAGAAGAAATACAGATGAAAATTTGATAACATCAGTGAAGCCAAGAAAATTATTTTGAAATCTTTCCAGGTACTTGCTACGTGCTAATGATATTAAAACATTAGCACTAGCCTGTGCTTGAGAGAGATCACAGGTTTAACATCACAACATCAAGAGATAATGGAAAATAAAGGCAAGAAGAAGACGACACATTTACAGAACAATCTGATATCTTCCCAGGTACTTGTTATGTGCAAATGGTAAACAAGCATTAGCACTAGCCTGTGCTTGGAGAGGAGTCGGAAATAGCTTCACCTAAGAAACACAGAAGAACTCAAAAGGTACCACTCATGTCCAGAATGTTTCCAGGTACTTGTTATGTGCTAATGATCAATACACATTAGCACTTGCTTGTGCTTGGACGATTTCGGAAATTGCCTCCAAACAGAAGGCATAAATATATATCAACGGTTCATTTTCCAGGGACATGCTGTGTGCAGCTTTACTCAAAATGGTAGCACTAGCTTGTGCTTGGGAAAATGTGCTTTATTTTCGTCATAAGGAAGTTACAGATTGATGCATGCTACGTTTTTAAAATGTCCGCTAGTTATTATCCTGTGCTAATTGAAGAAAATTAAAATAAACATTAAAAAAATTAATATCTGAAAATTATCGTGATTACCCACCCTTTGAAAATCGTCAAAACTTAGCTTGGGATGCATACATCGATCTGATCATTTATGACACTAATCAATATTCAACGACTTTCTCATATGTTCTAAAACATCAGAAGCTCAACGAAGAGATGCAATATGACACTTATCAATTGTTGACACCTTAGCCTTTAAATACAATGACTTGGTGTAAGATTGTCAGAACGAACATTTCACCAGAAGAACAAAGTCGAACAAAATCCCAGATCTTTCCGGGTACTTACTAAGTGCTAATGACAAATTTACATTAGCACTAGTCTGTGCTTGAGAGGAGATTGGCAATTTACATCTTAGAAGAAATACAGATGAAAATTTGATAACATCAGTGAAGCCAAGAAAATTATTTTGAAATCTTTCCAGGTACTTGCTACGTGCTAATGATATTAAAACATTAGCACTAGCCTGTGCTTGAGAGAGATCACAGGTTTAACATCACAACATCAAGAGATAATGGAAAATAAAGGCAAGAAGAAGACGACACATTTACAGAACAATCTGATATCTTCCCAGGTACTTGTTATGTGCAAATGGTAAACAAGCATTAGCACTAGCCTGTGCTTGGAGAGGAGTCGGAAATAGCTTCACCTAAGAAACACAGAAGAACTCAAAAGGTACCACTCATGTCCAGAATGTTTCCAGGTACTTGTTATGTGCTAATGATCAATACACATTAGCACTTGCTTGTGCTTGGACGATTTCGGAAATTGCCTCCAAACAGAAGGCATAAATATATATCAACGGTTCATTTTCCAGGGACATGCTGTGTGCAGCTTTACTCAAAATGGTAGCACTAGCTTGTGCTTGGGAAAATGTGCTTTATTTTCGTCATAAGGAAGTTACAGATTGATGCATGCTACGTTTTAAAAATGTCCGCTAGTTATTATCCTGTGCTAATTGAAGAAAATTAAAATAAACATTAAAAAAATTAATATCTGAAAATTATCGTGATTACCCACCCTTTGAAAATCGTCAAAACTTAGCTTGGGATGCATACATCGATCTGATCATTTATGACACTAATCAATATTCAACGACTTTCTCATATGTTCTAAAACATCAGAAGCTCAACGAAGAGATGCAATATGACACTTATCAATTGTTGACACCTTAGCCTTTAAATACAATCACTTGGTGTAAGATTGTCAGAACGAACATTTCACCAGAAGAACAAAGTCGAACAAAAATCCCAGATCTTTCCGGGTACTTACTAAGTGCTAATGACAAATTTACATTAGCACTAGTCTGTGCTTGGAGAGGAGATTGGCAATTTACATCTTAGAAGAAATACAGATGAAAATTTGATAACATCAGTGAAGCCAAGAAAATTATTTTGAAATCTTTCCAGGTACTTGCTACGTGCTAATGATATTAAAACATTAGCACTAGCCTGTGCTTGGAGAGAGATCACAGGTTTAACATCACAACATCAAGAGATAATGGAAAATAAAGGCAAGAAGAAGACGACACATTTACAGAACAATCTGATATCTTCCCAGGTACTTGTTATGTGCAAATGGTAAACAAGCATTAGCACTAGCCTGTGCTTGGAGAGGAGTCGGAAATAGCTTCACCTAAGAAACACAGAAGAACTCAAAAGGTACCACTCATGTCCAGAATGTTTCCAGGTACTTGTTATGTGCTAATGATCAATACACATTAGCACTTGCTTGTGCTTGGACGATTTCGGGAAATTGCCTCAAACAGAAGGCATAAATATATATCAACGGTTCATTTTCCAGGGACATGCTGTGTGCAGCTTTACTCAAAATGGTAGCACTAGCTTGTGCTTGGGAAAATGTGCTTTATTTTCGTCATAAGGAAGTTACAGATTGATGCATGCTACGTTTTTAAAATGTCCGCTAGTTATTATCCTGTGCTAATTGAAGAAAATTAAAATAAACATTAAAAAAATTAATATCTGAAAATTATCGTGATTACCCACCCTTTGAAAATCGTCAAAACTTAGCTTGGGATGCATACATCGATCTGATCATTTATGACACTAATCAATATTCAACGACTTTCTCATATGTTCTAAAACATCAGAAGCTCAACGAAGAGATGCAATATGACACTTATCAATTGTTGACACCTTAGCCTTTAAATACAATGACTTGGTGTAAGATTGTCAGAACGAACATTTCACCAGAAGAACAAAGTCGAACAAAAATCCCAGATCTTTCCGGGTACTTACTAAGTGCTAATGACAAATTTACATTAGCACTAGTCTGTGCTTGGAGAGGAGATTGGCAATTTACATCTTAGAAGAAATACAGATGAAAATTTGATAACATCAGTGAAGCCGAGAAAATTATTTTGAAATCTTGCCAGGTACTTGCTACGTGCTAATGATATTAAAACATTAGCACTAGCCTGTGCTTGAAGAGAGATCACAGGTTTAACATCACAACATCAAGAGATAATGGAAAATAAAGGCAAGAAGAAGACGACACATTTACAGAACAATCTGATATCTTCCCAGGTACTTGTTATGTGCAAATGGTAAACAAGCATTAGCACTAGCCTGTGCTTGGAGAGGAGTCGGAAATAGCTTCACCTAAGAAACACAGAAGAACTCAAAAGGTACCACTCATGTCCAGAATGTTTCCAGGTACTTGTTATGTGCTAATGATCAATACACATTAGCACTTGCTTGTGCTTGGACGATTTCGGGAAATTGCCTCCAAACAGAAGGCATAAATATAAGTAGTAGGGGAAGTGGGGGTTCTGGCGACTTTTATCTAATGTTAACCCTATGGGTAAAAGGTAGCCTCCTGAGAGGTAGCCTCCCGATGTGAGGCTAATTTCTATGATGTCAGTTTTAGGTATTATTTCTGCACTTCTGATTTTTAGGTATTATGACATTAAATAATTTGTTTTATTGAATAATGTACAGATGTTTATCATTTTTCGAGTATGTGTGTTTGTGTGTATCGATCCAAGGTTTTGCTCATGCAAATATGAGCAAGGAATTATCCAATTTGATTCTCCTTTTGTGTGATTGTATTCTTTTTTTTTTTTTTTTTTTTTTTTTTAAGTTTCTGCTTCTTGGTACTACATTAGTAATAATAACAACAATAGTATGTACGATATTTAATATCCCCGTCAATTCAGACAAACATGGGTCGGAGAGTCATCCACATGGTGCCTTTACAATATAACAAAATTATATATAACTATTTTATACATCGAGATAAAAGGATTAGAAAATCGTCTATCACTCAACAGTATCTCTAACCTCACGAAAGGGCCAACAGTATGCTATCTTTCGTGCAGGGATGTAAACTGTCGAGACTTGAAGTTAGTCTTTCCGGGATAGTTAACACTCTGAAATATAAGATAAATCGCGAGCTTTAACCCAAGAGTTGAATTTCTTTGGCCAGTGTAACCATTTCACATGATATTGTTTGTTTTGATATGTGGAAAGTACAGTTCAGCTTTCATCGTCAACATCCTCCTCTTCATTATCATCATCATCAGCATCATCATTATCATTACTTTCTTCGCTTACAGAACCATCATCATTTGTTTCGTTATCAATAGCTTCATCTAGATAGCTTTCCAATAAAGGTTTATATTTCCTGATGGCTACTTTAATGGCTTTCTCGTAGTCCATGCCATCGTTAACTAGTTCTGTGATCTTTTTTACGACTTTGCCGTGCAATCTACCATTTTGTAGCTGTAGAAGATACTGAACCAAACTACTATATCTGGACAAAAACTGATCCATATCCTCATCTTTTAGTTTCCGATTGGCCTTACGTCTTGCATGGTCTTCATTCATGTTGTCATCCATGTATTTATTAACTTTTTCTTCCCATATATCTGCATTTGCCTCTCTGGCAAGTTCAGTTAATTTCATAAAAGCCTTATCTTCTCCATCTTCTATATCAATATCGTTTACACGAGGCTTCTTCGAGGGTATGTCTTCATCCTCATTCCCCCTTTTTCTTTTTAATTCATTATTTTCCGGGCACCACCTATTCATGTGTCTAGCTAAATCAGGAACGCTTTCAAAGACTAAACCGCAATCATCACATGAAGGCATGATTTCTCTCTCGTCTGGTAAATACGTCTGTTCACTTTGAAATGATTCTTCAAATTGAGGTGGATTTGGTTCTTTTCTGCTAATATACTCTTCAGTCACACCTCCACCAATTATGTTCTTGTTTTCGAATATATTAATTTTTAGTCTGTCGTCTTCCGCTGTATTCTGTTTCAGATCAATAAAAAGGCTCCCATATGGTCGCTGTGTTCCCTCTCTGTACTTATTCATAAATTTCTTTGGATTATTAGGATACATCTGTCTAGAAAATATGGCTGGCCCAACTTGATCACGTGGGTTTTTGTATAGGACTATATACTGGCTATTGATGCTCATGGTTCGACTCTCCTTTCCCTTCGGGAACGCATTCTGCATTATACAAGCTACACTCAGGTTCCTGTGATGGCTGCCCTCCACAAAGAGTTCACAAACATCCTTACTATTGGTGGCGTCTCTCATTAAATCGTCTAGGATGATTAAACTTGGATATCTAGAGTCAATGAATGAGTCATCATTCAAATTTTCAGGTAAACCTTGAACAAACAAAATGTTTTTAATGGTCTGCTTTATTTCACTAAATAATGGCTGCCACCGTTTATAACACCATATAATCCTATCAGGTGAAGGTTTTATCATAGTCCGTGCTCGCTCCAATAATGTTTTCATCCAAAACGTCTTACCTGAACCAGTAGGTCCAGCCAACATCATAGTGAATGGATGATGTAGTACCACATGTGGCGGCGGTGGTGGTGGCGGCGGTGGCGGTGGTGGTGGTGGCGGTGGTGGTGGTGGTGGTGGCGGCGGTGGCGGCGGTGGTGGCGGCGGCGGCGGCGTTGGTGATGGTGGTGGTGGTGGTGGATACGCATGACTGCTCGGTGGATATGGTTGATTGATTTTGTGTTTTTTCCTATAATGTCTCAACATAGCATCTTTTCTCGAAAATTCTATACCACATTCTGAACATGTTGTACTCATCTTAGAGAGCTCTTTAAACACGTCCTCTTCCTTCAAATGTTAAACATAGAGTGATTAAAATATTGACTTAAATCCTTATTATATTCTCCAATGTCCATAGGCCAAACTTTGTATCCCATCATCTAGTAAGTATCGTTTGTCATCATAAGGGGATAAGCCCAGTTTGTTGATTGATATATTATACAACTTGTGGTCATATGCACGGACCTGTGTCATGGTAGACATGTGGATCTCTTTATTGAGTAAACATTGTTTATAATGTTCGTGTCTTGTGTCATGTTTGATCACACTTTTCTTTATACCCTTGGCTGTCTTCTTTTCGCAGAGTGTTTCATTCTCCTCATATATCAACGAGTACATCTTTGACTTAAGACCAACAAATTCCTGTAGGTGAATACCATGTGTTTCGTCTTTCATCTTTCCTAGAACCTTTTTATTTAATGTGCTATAAAGTCGATGTTCAGGGTTATATTCTGACGTATCAAACAGGTGTTTGTCCTCTATCATATCTTGATATATATCATCAGTGTTGATGTTGTAGCATAGCGAGTCGGTGTCCGTAAACAAGAGTGTTGCTCTAGACCCATATTTGTCCTTCATATAATTATAATGGAAATCGTACATAAGTGTCTTTGACAAATCGAGAATAGTGAATCCAACGTAGATAGGTCTGTTTAAGTATAATCGTTGTTTCAGCATGTGAACAGCCACTAAGTCGTTGTTGAATATTTTAAAGGCATGAAATGTTGGTTTACTGATTAGTTTTCTAGCTTTCGATTGGTCATTCAAAAGCTTTATATCTGTTCTCTTCCTTAAATTTTCCATTGTCTTTCCAAAGACTGCATTATTCATGAGTTTAAAAAAATCCTTTTCGAACTCGTTTATTGCAAGCTTTCTTTTCTCCGTGTTGAAATCAATATATGTCTTTAACCAGGGTCGTTGTTCAAATGCCACGACTCTATGGATCTTTGTTAGTCTCATCCCAAGTGATAAGTAGAGTTTTAAATTTCTGTAATGTAACACGTATTTTCCTTTGGATGTAAGTTTGGTATCAATTTTTCTGTCGAGGTACCTTTTAAGCTTAAATCGTCCAATAGCTTTTTCGCATAGTGTGATAACATATCATCTGTAACCTTCAATTTTTCTGGAGCAAGTGGATATTCGTTGTGGTCGTCGTGTAGCTCTCTTGGATAGTCCAAGTCAACTTCTAATATATAACCATTTTTACTGTCATCTGCAATGTTATCTATGTGTAGGTTCTCAATTTCACAATCGTTTAGCCATCTGAAACCTTCAACTGGAAGTGCCTGCGACATCGCCCATCCGTATAAGTTGTTTGCATCTAGGTACATTATGTGATTATTGGGTTGATTTGGATCGTAGTTTGGTACATGTTTATTGTTAGCTTTGGCATGGCGATGGGATATCATTGATATCCCCTCTTAAACCCTTTTCTATAAACAAATGCATGTCTACGTCTGTGAGCAATTCCAATTTGACACTTGTCATTTTCAAGGCAGCCTGCCAGGCTAAACCGGGTGATGTATAAAATGTGCTGCATCCAGTCCATAGTAGTTGAGGCAAATCTCTGAAATTTTCAAACACGTCAGCTAATGCAAGGACGTCTGATAGTACGCATAGATCGTGGTACTCTCCGAGACTCTGTACATTAAAGCATTGCCATACTTGTTGTGCATGTGCATAATCCAGCGTGGTTATACCTTCTCCCGATAGTTTACTATAAAAAGCTTCAATCGGTGGTAGTTGACATTCTGAAACCTTTGCCTCGGAATCAAAATACTCGTATGGGTATACTTGCTTTCGCAGAAGCAGTTGTATCTTTTCTTCTTCAAAATAGCTAGTCATGTGTCGAAATTTACTAGAACCTTCTTTGGCAAGGTTCTCCACGAGTTTTGTAATGACGAAGGCATGAACTGGAGTGAGTCTATAAAATCCATACATCCCAGTGAAAAGAAATATACTTTTCCATATTATTAGCGATACAATTCAGCTGCTTCCCTTCTACTTTACCAATAGCTTGCATGATTAAATGACTATCATATCCTCTTAGGTTATGAAAGACAACTGGTATTCGACCTGTAAATTTGTAGTTGATATTACAGTCGTTGTGAGCCGCCCCTCTAAATTTTCCGGTCACGTGACAATGATCCCGTACTCTATTTTCGGCTAGTTCTTTTGTACATATGTGACAATGAGTTGCCCTCTTAAACGATTGCCAATCACTCCCAGTCATGATCATAGGTTCGCAATGCTTGAACTTCTGTTCGATATATTCCTGTTCCTTCACCATACACTCTACAAATTTACTAGCAGCATCACCACCTCGATAAACCACTGGGGCATTTGACGTTTCAGGTATTAGACCAACCACTTTATACGCAAAACCACATGGTACATGCTTTGTCGTCTTTTTCGTTTTTTTATCACACTCGTTGCTATCTAGTATTGGTTCTTGGAGACATTCAAAATCTGCATATATGATATATGGTACCTTGAGCTGTTTCCGAATATCTTTATAATATAACCACTTATTTTCTTCAGTGGGGAGTTCGATTTTCTGTGGTCCGTGGGTCTGGCAGTTTGGTAAATGAATGTTTAAAAGTTTTTCTTTGGTAAATCCGTGTAAACAGTATGGACAGTGAAAATGTCGTGCGCGATGACTATGCTGGTCCCCTAATAACCTATTCAAATCCTTAATCCAGCAGAAATGTGACTTCTTGTTGTCCGATATCATGAGTAGATTAACATGTTGTTCAAATCGATGTTTAGAAATATGTATAGGAATACTTCGCCTTTGTTGAATCCAAACACGTTAATAGATATTTCGTTCTGTTTTCGAACTTTGGAATGTCGGCCAATTTCACAGGAAACATAATGTTTTCAAAGTTCAAACTTTTGCGTGTTCCTTGTATTTCAAACTCGCTCTCCGTCCCGTTTCGCTGGGTGAATTGCAGCCAGAATTGACCACATAAAACATTTGTTGTCTTTGTTTTTCACATTGACTATTGCATGTTTAGATCTGAGTTTGATTGGAAGTGGAATATAACTTGCGCCTTTTAATGGTCTGTAACGTGCCATGTGTATGGTCAGATCTACCACTTTATCAACCGTCCAATTACTCCCTTGTCGCTGATATTCAATGAAAGACGTATACATCTTTTTGATAGATTCTTTCAATCCTTCATCTATATCCTCCAATTTTAAACTTGTCTGGCATTTTCCCGGAAATGCGGCTCTGTTGTTTCTATGGCATCCCTTTTCGTCTGCTCATTTTAACCTTCATGGATAGATACCACTTCAATCCACCTCTTTCTTTAATTTTACGTTTGATAACATCGTTAACATCATCATACTGGCTTTTCAGGAATGACATCGGATCGAATTTATTCAATCCTTTTGCATCGATAGTATATGTTTCAACGGTTCCATTGAGCGCTTTGAAGTTGCATGTATCCGTCTGTTCGTGTGTTTCTGTACTATTCATGGTAACACCACCACCATTTTGGACTGGATTTTTATCATGGTTTCGCTTATGACGTTGGAAGTTGTCTTTTCTTGAAAATACCACATCGCAGGTGGCGCAATGCCATTTCGTTCCAGTATGAACCGATCTCTTATGGCGCATTAAACTCTCTTTATGGGAAAACGATTTTCCACATAAACCACATTTGATTGGAGATTTTGCCATCTTGATTTTTTTCGACGCTGGTTCCATCTTTTTCTGAAAAGTGAAAGTGTGCTCAATATTGTTAAAACATTTTTATTTTTATTTTAATTATATTCATCAAAATTTGATACGGACAACCAGTCATTATTCATATCAAAGGAGCCTATCGCCACTGGTACTCGCCCACGGGTCGGAAAAACGACTCCTCAGTCTACCAACCGTATGGGTTCCCAGTCTTGATACTGATATGAATAACGATCTGGTTGATATTCAAGAATGTTTGACTAAGGCTTTCGCCAAAGTAGTCACCGCCCGTCAACATTTCCATCACTGGAAACAGAGCTGCTCTCACAGTTAAGCAAGACTGCAAAGGTTTTAGTCGGAGAGGTCTTCCTGACTATAGCGGGGCATGCCACATGACACTTCCTCTCCATTTTAAGCTAAATGACACTGCCCTAAGTCAGTACACCTTACCAGTGCAGGAGACTACTTCAAACTTTCGAGAACTTAAAATTGAAATAAAACCTCCCCCTTTTTGTTTCCCCATCATTTTGAAAATAAGCATATGTCTATTCCATTTATTTGATATTTGTCGTAAAATAAAGTAGTAATTTATTCAAAGAAAAAAAATAAGCAAGATGATTATTTTTGTGGCAATACGAGCCTTTACTAAATGTGTAAAGTCGTTTAAAAATTGATAATCAAGCTTACATAATGATACAATACCTTAATTTTACTTTCGAAGATTAAGAAAATATTTTGTGTGACTTTTCCTTTTAATAGTCGCGATAACAATGGTAAATGATTAGATTTTCAGTGTTTTTATAGCTAACTGTCGATACCTTGTGGAAATCCCCAATTAACGTAATTTGATTGGTTAATTTGAATCCGGCAAATTTTTTCGATCGATAATCAGTTCAGTCTAATTTACCTATTGTAACGATCAGACGTTATTTTCTTTGCTAGCAAGGCTAATTTATTTTGCAGTCTGATCCTGATGTAATACAAAATAACTTGAAATAAAAGCATTTATTAATGAATAAGTTTATCAAAATGAATATAAGCTTAAAGGTTCAGTACAGCCTGATAAAAAGCAGAAATAATCATTATTTGTTAAGAATCACTTGTTTACATTAATGGTCATTCACCCATGTACTTAATCACACTAGGTTATTGAGGTCAACAGAAAGTGTTGAAATGTCTTGTTTATCAGTCTGGCATTTTATAGTAAAAGGATTTCAGTTTAAAAGTGAATATGATCGAGGAAATAATAAAATAAGTTTTCAATTTATACAATATATTATATGATTAACGGAATGATGATAGTTGGATATTAAACAAAAGACAATTGTATTATAACAGTATGTATCATCGAGAACACATTAAAATTAAATACTTGATAAATCTCATCTTTGGAAGAATAATACTATTTAATTCAACTAATATTATGATTTACTTCTTTCAAAAGACTGCATAACGCGACATATGTTTATGATATTTAAACATGGCGACTTCTAATTTAAATCATGACAAGTCTCAACACGCTAAGATCATACGACAAAGACAAGTTAACGCACGCCTTAAATGATTTAACATTATAAAATTCATGATTTCAAAATTTTATCCCTTAAATATTAAGATATTTAGTCCAATAATATAACGATTTAATGATTTCAAGAGACCAACTTGAAATTATTTACAATAATTCAATATGGCGGATTAATTGACACGTATCAACATGTTAAAGGTCACTACGTACAATAATGGACAAGTTAAAACACGCTTTCAATATTGATTTAATAATCATGTTATCACAGCTTAATCGTCTTTAGCCGTAGGTGAATAAATAGTATGTAATACCAAAGACATATAAAACAATAATGTAAGTATGTGTTAATACACACTAAGGTGGGGTTTTCCTGTATATCTATTAATAGACTGGGAATTTTCATATATCAAATTAAAATTAAAAAAAAAAAAAATTATATACTTATCCATAATAAAAACAAACGTAATTAGTAACACTTTATAATGACCTTATCTCCAAAGAAATTAATTAATTTAATTAATTAATGTCATAATACCTAAAAATGACGTCATAGAAATTAGCCTCACATCGGGAGGCTACCTCTCAGGAGGCTACCTTTTCCCCATAGGGTTAACATTAGATAAAAGTCGCCAGAACCCCACTTGCTTGGAGAGGAGTCGGAAATAGCTTCACCTAAGAAACACAGAAGAACCCAAAAGGTACCACTCATGTCCAGAATGTTTCCAGGTACTTGTTATGTGCTAATGATCAATACACATTAGCACTTGCTTGTGCTTGGACGATTTCGGGAAATTGCCTCCAAACAGAAGGCATAAATATATATCAACGGTTCATTTTTCCAGGGACATGCTGTGTGCAGCTTTACTCAAAATGGTAGCACTAGCTTGTGCTTGGGAAAATGTGCTTTATTTTCGTCATAAGGAAGTTACAGATTGATGCATGCTACGTTTTTAAAAATGTCCGCTAGTTATTATCCTGTGCTAATTGAAGAAAATTAAAAATAAACATTAAAAAAATTAATATCTGAAAATTATCGTGATTACCCACCCTTTGAAAATCGTCAAAACTTAGCTTGGGATGCATACATCGATCTGATCATTTATGACACTAATCAATATTCAACGACTTTCTCATATGTTCTAAAACATCAGAAGCTCAACGAAGAGATGCAATATGACACTTATCAATTGTTGACACCTTAGCCTTTAAATACAATGACTTGGTGTAAGATTGTCAGAACGAACATTTCACCAGAAGAACAAAGTCGAACAAAAATCCCAGATCTTTCCGGGTACTTACTAAGTGCTAATGACAAATTTACATTAGCACTAGTCTGTGCTTGGAGAGGAGATTGGCAATTTACATCTTAGAAGAAATACAGATGAAAATTTGATAACATCAGTGAAGCCAAGAAAATTATTTTGAAATCTTTCCAGGTACTTGCTACGTGCTAATGATATTAAAACATTAGCACTAGCCTGTGCTTGGAGAGAGATCACAGGTTTAACATCACAACATCAAGAGATAATGGAAAATAAAGGCAAGAAGAAGACGACACATTTACAGAACAATCTGATATCTTCCCAGGTACTTGTTATGTGCAAATGGTAAACAAGCATTAGCACTAGCCTGTGCTTGGAGAGGAGTCGGAAATAGCTTCACCTAAGAAACACAGAAGAACTCAAAAGGTACCACTCATGTCCAGAATGTTTCCAGGTACTTGTTATGTGCTAATGATCAATACACATTAGCACTTGCTTGTGCTTGGACGATTTCGGAAATTGCCTCCAAACAGAAGGCATAAATATATATCAACGGTTCATTTTCCAGGGACATGCTGTGTGCAGCTTTACTCAAAATGGTAGCACTAGCTTGTGCTTGGGAAAATGTGCTTTATTTTCGTCATAAGGAAGTTACAGATTGATGCATGCTACGTTTTAAAAATGTCCGCTAGTTATTATCCTGTGCTAATTGAAGAAAATTAAAATAAACATTAAAAAAATTAATATCTGAAAATTATCGTGATTACCCACCCTTTGAAAATCGTCAAAACTTAGCTTGGGATGCATACATCGATCTGATCATTTATGACACTAATCAATATTCAACGACTTTCTCATATGTTCTAAAACATCAGAAGCTCAACGAAGAGATGCAATATGACACTTATCAATTGTTGACACCTTAGCCTTTAAATACAATCACTTGGTGTAAGATTGTCAGAACGAACATTTCACCAGAAGAACAAAGTCGAACAAAAATCCCAGATCTTTCCGGGTACTTACTAAGTGCTAATGACAAATTTACATTAGCACTAGTCTGTGCTTGGAGAGGAGATTGGCAATTTACATCTTAGAAGAAATACAGATGAAAATTTGATAACATCAGTGAAGCCGAGAAAATTATTTTGAAATCTTTCCAGGTACTTGCTACGTGCTAATGATATTAAAACATTAGCACTAGCCTGTGCTTGGAGAGAGATCACAGGTTTAACATCACAACATCAAGAGATAATGGAAAATAAAGGCAAGAAGAAGACGACACATTTACAGAACAATCTGATATCTTCCCAGGTACTTGTTATGTGCAAATGGTAAACAAGCATTAGCACTAGCCTGTGCTTGGAGAGGAGTCGGAAATAGCTTCACCTAAGAAACACAGAAGAACTCAAAAGGTACCACTCATGTCC
>JAASAO010001657.1:0-45547 GCA_017311375.1 Mytilus coruscus
GCTTATCCTGCAGGTCCAGTTTGCCGACAAGAAAATGAAGAGAGTAAATCGTTTACGGTGCAGAATTGTTTTCCGTTTTAATGAAACTTGACAGATCTAATTTATTAATTTTTTATCATCGGAAATGTCCCTCATGGAGAGTAATTCAAATTAAAACGGTTTTATTATGCTGTACAATATTGGTACCTTAGTCATATTCTTTAAATTTACTTCAGGAATACCCACGGTATATTTTCTATTCCGCAGAATTTATCAAAACTTTTCAGTTTAAATATAAATTTGAATGAATTCATTAGCATCTTCTGCAATAATATTAAAACTCTATTTTTAAACGAAGGCTTCTGGTATGTAAAAAAAAAAAACCAGTTATGAACGAATCTGAATAGATAAAATAAAAAGTAAAGATACCTAACGGAAAGTCAAACGCACGTGTCAAAACATGATGAAAGGACAATGCTATATGGCAATAAACGGAAAACGACAAAAGAAAGACAAACAACGATCGCAAAATGAATAAATAAAAAACAAAACAAGTCAACAACTGCACAATAGATGATAATAGTATAAATTATGGGCTATTTCACAACTATATCAAATCTTGAGAGCCGGGTGAGACGTGATTTTTTTACACTGAGTTGCTTACGTGACGCTAAAATATTTGTATTAAACATTTACCGACTGCAACAACCTATGAAATGTTTGTTTTAAACATTTAACGACTGTAGCAACCTTTTAAAATTTGTAATAAATATTTTATGACTGTCACAACCTTTAAAAAGTTGTAACAAACATTTTACAACTGTCCCAACTCTAAAACGTTGTAACAAACATTTTTGACTGCATCAACGTCTGAAAAGTTGACACAAACAATTTCAACTGTCCCAACTATTAAAAGGTTGGGACAAACATTATACAACTGCCACAACTTTTGGAAAGACTGTAATAAATAGTATTTGACTGTGACAACGCCGTAAATCACTGCAGCAGTCCTTAAATGACTGTTGATAACATTTTTTGATTTTCACAACCCATAAAAGTGTTGGGACAGACATTAATTAACTGTATCAGTTGCTTTGACAGTCGATCTTCAGTCTTCCACAGACTAAGACAGTCGTACAACGACTGTTACTGGTATGGACAGTTGTTTTTCGTCCAGTAGTGATTACTGTACAACTTAAGAACAAAATATAAAAATCAGTGAAAAGGGCTTAGCTCTTAGCTCTTAGCTCATCAGAACAATACAAAGCACAAAAAACAAAAGAAAATACGAAAGACACAAATTACATATCTAGAGAACTCACAGTTACTAAAATCTAGTGCATAGCCAAAATCAACTAATGATAAATCATTTATCCAGTCACCTATTATTCAATATCCATGTTGTTCATATAGTTCTTCCATTTTGTCGATTCTTATAGCTCCTTGACTTTCTATTAATCGGGCTTGAGCGTTCCGCTGAAGAAAATCCGAAGCGCTTCGGACTCATGAACTATATAAAATGTTGTTTTCATTTTCCATTATCTATAGTTCTAAGACCACAGACACATGCCACTAGTGAGTTAAAACACAGACAAGTAGTATTGGTCATTCAATTTGTAATGGTAACCGTATAACGTATATTGTGTCGATTTTAGTCGCTTTTCCTGAATACTCTGCCGCAGCACCACCCTTATTTATGAGGAACGTATATTGTGCATGGTATTGATTGAAACAAGTGCATGCCATACGGTATGCAGAAAGTATTTTACTGCTTGGAATGAAAAGTTAACAATTGGGAAGTTGAATTCATCACGTTTGTCATATATTCTAGATTGAGGTTGTCCATCTAGTGTCAATGAGATGTTAAATTAATCAATCATAATCATAACAGCTTTTTCCAGTAATATCGAAATCATTTAATTTTACGCTATATATACTACTTGTCCCTTTTCTCAAATGAAAAATCGTCAGCCTCATTGTTCATATTCTCGTATCTTTTCTGCAGACAAGAATCATAGATACACATCTCTTGTTTCGGCCATTTAAAATCTTAAAATTGTAATTTCAACATATACTACACCTTTTGCTGGATGCTTTATTGATAACATATTTGGTGAATTTGGTGAATTTATTTTTTAAAAATAATAAAAACAAAATTTTTTTTTTTTTTTTTTTTTTGTTTTACTTTTTTTTTGTTAAATTTAAATTAATTACAAAAACTTAAATTTTGTTACCAACTGTTGGGAAATTTTTTTTTGCCAAATTTTTTGTTTTTGTCGGGGTTTTTTTAAAACACCAAAATTTACAATTTCCTTTTTTTTTTGGTTGAAGGGTTTTTTTTTTATTTTAAAAAAATTTTTTTGTTTTGGAAATTTTATTTTTTTAAAAATTTTTTGGGGCCACGATTTTGGGAAAGAAAAAAACGTTTTTAAAACATCGGTCTTAAGACTTTGGGTGTTTTACAAACATTCTGAATTCAATTATTTGGCATTAAATAGTTAATCAATTTTGGCAATGGATACAAGTTCTTGCAGATTTATTTCCTATTTGTATTTCTTTTTTTAATTATTTTTTATAAAAAATTAAGAATGATTTATTGATTACATTATCAATTCATTTATTAAATTGTAACAATTCACTGGAGACTCTTAGTTGATAAGTATAGACTTATGTTATTTACTATGTATATTTGTAATTAAGACAGTATACATGCTAATGTAATGTTACCTAAGGCCTGCAGATTCTTGAGTATTCTGTTCTTGGACTCATTGGCTTCGCTGTTTCTCTGACTTTAGTTATTTCATTTAATGTGATCCACTATGTATAATAACAATTGCTACTAATATTTAAATTATACTCACATAGTATTTTTAATCAATGTTGATACAGTTAAATTATCGAGTCTTTTATTCAATTTAACGAAAGGCTAATGACTATATTATAAAACTGAGCCGTTTTGGTATTATTCATAAACATTTAACAGCTTTCATAAGTTGATCATTTTATTCATAGACATTCGTTCATCATAATTGATTAATTCTATTTATATACCAAATAGTTGATTGTATTAAACTAATTTATGTTCTAAATATTAATTTATACTGAACGATTAATTCAATAATGTATATAAAATAAATACTTTAACTTTTATTTATTAACATTAATTATATATTACATAACGTATATAAAGTCTTAATGAAATTCCATTACAGAGATCGCTTCATTATTATAATCATAGAGTTCAATGTATAGATTAGTAAATTTGATACTGATCTAAATTAGTAAGTTTACATTATAATATTAATCTGTAATATGATGAGCATTAATCGAAATTTAATATTTCGACATACTTATTAAATTAATATTCATCTTGGCAATAAACATTATATTCATCTGATTAATAATTGCATAGAATTATGACTATACTTGTATACAATTTAGATTATATTAACTTATCATTTATTTCAAATTGAACAATTTTAATGACACTATAATTGCACATTTTATATGAATGTACTATTAATAAAGAATCTTCATATCTCAATGATATAGATATATATTAATAATAACTGATATTTATATTAAATTTCCAATTAATTATATTGTCAATAACCGTCCTTACTGTAAATAATCTACTTCTGACAAGTATTTAATTATCAATGTTTATAGATGAATTATAATATTAATATACAAATTACTAGTAAGTTATAATTAATATTTAATATGTTTACATTTTCAACTAGTTAATTGTCAATTTCATGATTCAAATTCTACATTATTACCGATATAACTTGAAATTAACATAGCGATTATTAGATTTACCATTTAATAAGTATGTGTAAATTTTAAGTATTCGAAATTAATGATAATATATGAGAATAACATGTTCAAACTAATAGTATTGAACAGTTAGATATGTTTAAGATGCAGTTTAACATTAAAATAAAATGATTAACAGGTTTCTAACTATCCGTTTGAAAAGCATTTAATAAATTAGTATGTTTTAATTGCTATGACATACTATGTACTAGTCAGATGAAACTATATTCAAAGATCATTATATTAATAATTGTTTGTAATCGAATGTTTAATTGTATTAAGTTGATAGAGTTTCATATCAATAGTGACGCCTTTCAATAGTAAATGATAAGTATAAATGTTTTGAGATAACATAAGTTTAACAATGAATTGTCTTAAAACTATGTTACGCATAATTAACTAGGATCATCAATCTTATGTATCTTATGAGTACTTAGAAACAGTTTACGTATGTTATGGTATGAAAATCTGTTACTAGTAATAATTTACGATGTTCTTTAATTAACGTTCGTTCAAAAGTTATGAATCATAAACTACACAACGTACGAATTGAATGTAATAAAGTGTAGGGATATACACATCGTTATATTCGGAGCTAAATTGGTACATCTGGTCTAAAGAAAAAGTAATAGGGTATAAAATCTTGTCGAAATTTTCGTCATGGAGTTTCTTATAATTGAATGGTTAATTCAGATATTAGACTAACAATACGTAGTTATTTGTCATGTTAATAAGTTACTATTTGTACAGATGTATACGGTAGTATAATTAGAATAATCTACTGGAAATAATTAAAAAAGATATCATCTCAAAGTAACAAGATATTTTGAATGTATCAACCAACATGTAACATGATGTTCTGATTGTAATATTGAGATTACAATACAGGAATGAATCTATTTTCTAAGGCAATGTTACATGTTACCTGATAGAATACTACATTGTCATAATTGTCGATACGATACATATATGTTGTTCAGATGATGAAAAATTTAGTTCAATTGATATTTTCAAATATAAGTGTATTCAGTACTTTGCTTTTCTTATATCAAAGCTTAACAATATAGTCGATAATTAATGTATTGAGATTTCATTAAATACCTATTTAATAATACTGTAGATGATTAACTATTAGATTTCGTGAAAGATAGATTAGATATTAACAATGTTTTAACTTAGTTACATGAATTTAAATAGAGACATTCTGTTGACATATCATTATTTAAAACCTTGTAAATAAGATTCTTCTATACATCTAAAATTATTTTTACTTAATTTGTAGCTATTAATATAGTACGAAAGTGTAATATAACAGTTACATCTGTTCATAATGATATAAGCTAGATTAAATAGAACTGTATAAATTGAGTAAAATAATTAAGTTGCAGTGAATGATGAAACGTGAATTAAATGTATAATTATTGTAATTTAGTAAAGTTCATAGTTAGGACGTTATAATGTTCAAGCAATTTTATATGGAATGGCATGATAAGCTTGTCTTTTACAATTTACTCTCTGGAGGTAAAGGACTGAAGCTTGAGCATAATTTATAATTGACGTTGGAGAAACATTCATTAGTTATGCGTCACTACACCATTACAATTCATTGCCTGTTCAACTTGTACGTAGCGAACAAGCTTTGAGATGGATAATTGTAGGTATTCTGGAACATGTAAATATCGATCGATATTACATTTAGAATGATTTCAAAATGATTGATATACGAATATTTGCAACTAGTATTAAATGTTTTCATTAATAACTTGGATTAGAATATTTTATCAGATTTTGCAGATTAATGATCATCAGATTGCATAGTAACGTTCACATAAGTTCGTATCATTTATACTGGACCCTTACTGATCCAGACTATTTAATTATATTTATAAGAATGGAGTATAATAGATGATTTACATTCAACTATTCTTCAAGAAGTATTTGATTCAACCTATACACGTCATATTCGAAATTTGGTCCTAAAACATAAGACATTAAGAACATATTAAAACTAGATTTATAATTTCAAAGGTTGAAGAACAATTATGATATACTAGTCGATTTGACATTGCTTATATCATGAACTTTGATAATTATCAAATAAATTCTGAACTGTATAATCACGTTTAACATGGAATATGTCTAATTTAGATCGTTGTTTATTAATTTAAATCGGATCAACTTCAACAATGTATTGATAATTATTTTACTGCAGTTACTGACAGCTAGTTAAAAGCCAAAACAATTAATAATAAAAATCATGCATCAGAGACTAAAATCAACTAAAACACATCCCAGGGATTTAGTATTTTAACGTCATTGACAGTCAAAAAGACATGACTAGTGCAATGCCAAAATAAATGTATCGACAGACAGTAGGATAGTTAGGAGTTTAACCTCTTTATAGATCAAAATGAACGTGGGTGTGTCTTTAAACATCCCGTTTGAAAAGAATACAAATTTAGTTATGTTTTAATTTGCTGATGACAACATCGATATTAGTGCCAATGTAAACTATATTCAAAGATCTAATTACAACATTGGTAAGATAACCTGAACTAATAAGTTTATTTAAAGGTTCGATGAGTTTACACGGATCATATAGTGATTTCCGCGCTTTAAGTACAATATTACCGTAAAATTTAGGATGTGAAATACCGTTTTAATCAGTTTTCTACAGGTACAGCCAAATTTACTAATCAAATCTTTGTATCTATGAAAGAACTTAGCAAAAGTTTTACGTAATTTATGGTAACGAAATCCCTGACTTAATAATTTACTAGTGATGCATTGATTACGTTCGTTAAAATCTATGACATCACTACACACACGGGCATAACGAACGAGTTGGGATATATACACACCGTATGATGGAGCCAAAGGAACATCGCCGTCTAAAAAGGAAAATTAACAATAGGGAATGAAAAATCGTCTCTTTGTCGTAAATTTTCGTATGGAGTTTTCCTTTAGAGATTGAAATGTCCAAGTCCAGAAAAGGACAACTACTGCTGTTTATGTTAGATTTAGTTAAAGTAAGTTCTATTGGGTAAATTTCGGTAGTATATTTAGAGAACTCTGGATTATTTAACGAAAAATATCATCTAGATAACGGAAGGTATTGTTGAATGTATCAACCAAATGTAACAATGACGTGTCTTTACTGAGTTTGGTCATAAACTGAGATTCATAGCAATACAGGAATGAATCTACTATTAAAGGGCACAGTTAGTGCCCATAGGAATATCTACTACTTGTCGATACACTTTATCGCCGAAACGTACATATATGTTGTCCAGGAGAAAATTTAAAGCTTCAATCATATCTTCACATTTCCAGTAAGTGTATCTAGCATACTTTCCTTTTCGTTACAGAAAAGGCTTTAAACGAGTTACAGCAAATAAATTTGTAATGAGATTTTCAAAAGACCATTTAATTAAATATAAAACTTTTAGATTGTGTGGAAGTGTAGTATAGAGAGTAGAAAAATCATAACTGTCAACAGAATTAAAAGGACCATCAAAAGCATGTATTTTATCTAAAACCTGTAAAGAATTTTAACACTCCAAAAATAATTAATACCATTAATTTCATAAGCTTTATTACAAAAGTGAATAACAAGTTCTTTCATAGTAGTAAGGAGGTAGTTAGAAGAACTGATAAATTGGTAGTAGAACACTTACTAGATGCGGAGATGAAACGGAATTTAAATGGTTTTGTGCAATTTAGGTAACCAGTACATAGTAGGGACTTTCAAATGTTCGGAAGAGGCTTTAAGCTGGGTAGTGGCAGTGATATGCTTGTTTACAATTTGACTCTCTGTGGAGCGTACGGACCTGAATGTAGATGAATTTGTAATTTCGTTTTGGAGAACTTCCGTGTAGTATATGCGTCACACCACCACTACATTATTTGCTGCTTTATCTGCCGGTACGAACACAAACCGCTTTGCGAGTACTTGGAGTTTATTTTTTATTCTGGAAATGGGAATATCATGGACCTTATTACTAATTTCAGAATTGTTTTCAAAATGAGATATACGAATATTAACAGTATTCATAATTTTATTCAAATAACTGTCTAGAGATTTTTTATCAGATTTTTCACGTTTACACCAATTTTACAGTAGACAGACAGAGCGTCTTTAATAACCTTACGACACTGTTTCCAATCTATTTTAGATGGAGGACGATATTTCGGTCCTTTCTTAAGAAAAGTTATGACCTCACGGTCTTCGACAATGTTGAGGTTTCCTATAAGGACATGACCATAGGGAACATATCTAAAACTAGATGTTTCACAATCTCAAGGTTGAAGGAACATTATTTACTATATCGACGTCTGATGTAACTGACGTATAATTAAAAATCAAACTTCTGCTTTATAACACACGTTTAACATAAAGTAGCATTAACTTATGTTTATTAAAATGGCGGCATCAATTCAACAAAGACAATATTTATGTTTGTCTCCTTTTGACAAGTCACTAGACTTTGAAGGGATCCACTAATTTGTCTTTTCTCATTGTTAATGTACAAATAAGGAAGGAGGATTCATAATGACCTTAAATATCTACTATACTACTTATAAAACTTTTCTCACCGAAACTAAAATTGATTTCACACTTTTACTTTATCAAGCATCTAAATCATAATTTCATATTTTATTGTCCTATTTAGTTTTTAATTTTTTTAATTTTCATTTAAATTTTAAAAAGAAAAGAAAAGAAACTCAACAAGACATAAACAATCCAAGGTTGAGCAAATTTTCTGCCTGTATCTTGCCTAATATTTAATTAAAGATTGAAGTATCGATAACAAACTTTCTTATTATTCAATGATCACACTATACAGCACTATCCATGCAAATAATGTTTAAACATTTTGTAAATAACTGCTGATGAAATGTTTGTTTTCGCAAGAAAAAGCTAAGTTTTGCTTACCATCAAGATTTCAGACTTACTCGTGCACAAGTTTTCGATTTTTATTTAATTTCGATATTCAATGTCCAAGTTGATTCTGACTATCACACTATTTCGATTCACGTAAACAAAACATGCTTCTCCTAAGAATAACCCTAAAACCGAATTGTTCGAAAACTAAGGAATTTTTACCGCACGAATAAGTTACCTTAGTTGCATTTAGCAAAATCGTTTAAGACCGCAATACTCTTAAACTTCGTAATTTATTTAACTTTTAAATTTTTAATTCGAACGTCACTCTATAAGAGTATGTTACCCATTTACAAAGTATGAGGCCAAACCCGTAAAAAACATTTCAATAAAGGACCATTCGACCATGTAGAATTGTTTTTAAAGTAATAACAATCCTGGAATATCTTCTTCTTTTAATGTATGTATCAAATCTTCAAGAATTCACATTTTCTTATTTTCTTAATCTTGCATTCATGTAAGGTACATATGTAATTTGACCCTCACAGGAATTAATCTTGTCTAAGCCAGTTTAGTAATAAAGTTTGTTTTTCCATTCATGAATGTCGCATTATCCTCATTTTTGGTCACAGAACTTGTATATACAGTTTCGTTATATAGTTTTAGTTCCAGAAGAATCGCGTTTAGATCTTGAATCATTTGATTACTGTAAATTCGGAAATTAATGCAATGTTTTTATTATTGCGAAAAATGCACCACGGTTGTAATCGCAATAATTTAAACTCGCATTTTGGATTTTTCAATATGAATGGAGCGGAATTTTCTCAGCATTGCAAAGTAATAATCGCATTTTGGTCTAAAATGACAAAATCGCAATAATAAATGCACGCAATAATTTCTGTATTTACAGTATTTTAAAAACTAATTATGATATTTTTTTTTCTGTATGATGTTTTTTTTTATTTCGAGATAACAACAACAATGTACTATTTTTCTTCCTTCGATTTGCAATTTTATCTTTGCTTTTATTATAATTCCATTAATTTTGTCTTTCCTCAAAATCCAAGTTCTGTTTCAGCCTTTTCAATATCATGTGTAATTACATCTGAATTATTAAAGACTAATAATAGATTGATTTTTTCTAATTTTCTAAAAGCATATTATCCATTTTATCTTTTCTTTTGTCTTAAAGGAAAAGCAGGAAATATTCATGTTGCTAATTTATTGCGTTATTAAAACTACAAGGAAAGTACGTGGAATTTAAAACATACCAAAAGTATTTAAAACTGTACAAGGAAACATCATTTTTGTAAAGATATTGAAATAAGTCTAAACAAATATTTACTATATATAAATATACAAAACAAATTATATCAAACATTAATCTAAAGATAATGATAAGCACCATACAAATAAAGCTTTGCATCTGCTTTCACTTAAACGTTGGCTGGATGTTTATATGTAGGCTTACGTAGGTTTATATGTAGGCCAGCTGAAAACCACCTCCGGGTGCGGGATTTTCTAGCTGCGTTGAAGACCCATTGGTGGCCTTCGGCTGTTGTCTGTTCTTTGGTAGGGTTGTTGTCTCTTTGACATATTCCCCATTTTCATTCTAAATTTTCTGATGATTACTATAATTTGAAATGTATTTTGAATGAACCTGAAATAGTGCATTTAAAATGAATTCGAAACAATGCATCTGTAATAGATTTGAAACAATGCTTTTGGAATAAATCTGAATTAACATAATTTTTCATCCAAAGACATGTAATCCCTTACAAAATAAATAATCCTAAATATGTAGATTTACATTTGCATATTGATCTTGGACATTATAAGACATAAATAATAAGATTAAAACTTGTTTTTCTCAAGTAACAACACATTATGTTTACAAATATTATAACATGTTTCACTTCGCTACATTACTTATTACGCGTGATTTTTACAAAATCAGGTTTTATTTGCTTTCCGTTGTTGCCAAATTTATACCATAAACAGATACTTAAACATGAGGTGACTTTGCTTGTGCTTTTTAAAATTGCGTTATTACTTTAACCGCCACAAGTGCAAGACTTGAATGTCAACGCTGAGGTTGTTAGTTCCAATCCGGCTTGGTGCAGCTGCATTAGACTTTAATGTTAATTGACTATGACCGCCAATTTCCTGTCGATCATCGATGGTTCTCTCCGAAAAATTCAGTGTTCTATTTAATAAAATGGCCGCCACATAATAGCAAAGAATGCTTCAAGTGGCGGTAAATATCAACAACAAATCAATTAATCTAAAACTTATATAAAAATTAAAAAAGTCATAGGAAACATGATGGATATTATCAATGGAGTAGCAATTGTCTACCGGAGCATCTGAGTGCAAGACAATTTTTTTATTCATATGGTTTCAGTTGATCTTCTTTTTATGTGCTGTATTATTACTGACTTCAATCTAGATTTAATGTCCGTACAAGTTTTGATTGCTCAAGTTTTGCAAAATGAATGAACAAATAATTACATGTATCATCATAAAAGATTGAATAATATGATGCAAACCTGGAAAAGACAAATGCCGTTTCATGTTTTTTAGGAAAGATAGATTGTATGTGCATTTGTAAGATTGCATACTCAAGATATTTATTTCAACTGCACCTCAACATTTCGTCTGATAAACTGGTAGATCAGGAAATGTTCTCCTTTAATTATGTGATATGCTTGTTTTATATAGGCACTATTTGTGGGCAAATATTAAGACCTGCTCGATGTCCGTCTGTAAGCTCTATGTGTCAACTAAATTGGAACAAGGTAGGATGCATGTTTCATTTAAAGATAACTAACACAATAATCAGTGGTATAAAATGCATCACCTGTCGTTAATAAAAAAAAAAAATGTCAAATATATATCAAGTTGGAAATTCTCTGCTACATCACCATTATTTCCAACAATTGATTTCAATTTATATGTCCAATAGATGGTGAAACCAGATGAAAAATCACAGGAGAAAATTCCTTCAAATTTAGTTTTCTCTAATTTCTATATAATTGTTGGTTTTCTTGCCAACTATACGTCCAGGATAATCAGGAGAAAGTTGGAACGTTGAAGTTTCCTTATAACTATACATATCTGTTTTCCCTCTCACTGTATCAGTGATTTGTTTGATAGTGGCGAAGCATTGAAAGGACTGCGTTAGGATCATGAATTGTATTAATAATTTGTTTGGTAGTGGCGAGGCACTGAAATGACTATACAGATCTGTTTTCCCTCTCACAGTATCAGTAATTTGTTTAGTAGTGGCGAAGCATTAAAATAACTGCGTTAAGATCATACATTGTTTAGTAGTTGCGAAGCATTTAAATAACTGCGTTAGGATAATGAATTGTTTAGTAGTTGCGAGGCATTGACATGACTGTGTTAGGATCATGAATTGAACTTCCATCTTAACCTACTCAAAAACAAAGACTTGCATGTCTATCTTATCATACTATATAAATAAAGGCAACAGAAGTACCGCTGTTCAAAGTAACAAATCGATTAGAAGAAAACAAATCCGGGTTACAAATTTAAACCAAGGAAACACATCAAATATAAGAGGAAAACAACGCAAAAAAAAAAAAAAAAGAACACAGAAGTGCAACAAAACAAACAACAATGCAACATTCATAGAAGCGAATTATTAAATAACAACTGCCATATTCCTGACCTGGTACAGGACATTTTAAGAAAAAAATGGTGGGTTGAACCTGGTTTTGTGGCTAGCCAAACCTCCGCGCTTTATGGCAATGTTAAATATACCGCTAAAATGACAACATTACATGGCGGGAACAGAGTACAAATAAGTGCAAAACACCAAAGACAGAGAAATACATAAATGAATAATATAATACTACATTTCGATATGTTAACCACAGAATTACAACGAATAATTAAACAGCACAAAAAGTGTGATTGATACTTCATGTCGGTGTTTAAACTCACTTGCGACATATTTTCAAGGTTTTAGATCTGCCAGTATAGTCTGATAATCTCTTATTTCACCAAATGTAAAAGGAAGGTGTGGTATGTTTGCCAAAGAGACAACTCTTCTCAAGAGACCAAATGACACAGACATTAACAAAACAGGTCACCGTACGACTTTCAACAATGAGCATATCCCGAACCACATAGTCAACTATAAATGGCCCCAAAATGACAAATGTAAAACAATCCAAACGAGAAAACTAACGGCCTAATTATTGTACAAAAATAAACAAATATTTAACGGAATCCCCTCCCCTTTACCTGGGACAGTTGTGTAACAGTACAACATAAGAACAAACTATCAAAATCAGTTGAAAAACACAGAGTGGACGTGGCTGGGAATTTGTACATCCCAATAAAAAGACACTAAGGACAGATCTCAGAGTAATCGCAGTTACTGACAGCTAGTTCAATGCCAATAACAACTAATAAAACAAAATATGCATTTGAGACTAAAATCATGCATCTAAGTGTTCTTTTCCCGATTGTGACTTTTTAACTAAGTGTGTATTCGCATGGCGGGTGATTCAAGCATAATCCTGTCAACGCTCCCTGTCTAGCTCATTATGAAGTTAATGCGATTCACTTGAGTTGTGTCTTGTTACCGTTATTTTCTCTCGCTAATCTTTTTACAGATTTTAACATCGTGAAACTGTTGTTGCCTTTACTTTTCAAGTGTTTAATAAGGTAAATAGCTTAAACAGCATAGAATATAGGAGATATATTGTACTGTTATTGATTTTATTTTTGAATACAAGATGGAAGGTCGATGGTACAGAATGAGTTAGTTCCCAGAAAGAGATCCACGGTTACAGAATCAGACCTGTTTTTCAGAAATAAAAGAAGTAAACAATGATGGTACTATAAGTGTGTTTGCTTCCTGGCTAAACACATTGTAAGTAAACTATCACGTGCAGATATAGAATTGACGGACCAATGGGTAAAATTGAATGAACACACAGAGAAAATTATGAAAACCTAAATATAAAAAGCATTATACACCAATCCCGTGAGACAACTCTCAACCAGAGATCAAATGACGTTGAAGTTAACAACTATAGGTCACCGGAAGGCCTTTTATATTGAGCAAACCCATGCTAGTTTTTAAATATTATGTGAAAAGGAATACACAGCCATTGCTCCATGTGCTCTGAAATGGTATTTCAGTTTTGTATGTTCTTATAATTATCTTCATTAAAAGCTTCATACTGAGCTTAAACTGATATTGTACAATGAAATTGTATATACTGTAAACAAGTTTATTTTATATTCATGTTTTCATAACTTGAATTGTTCTCATGCAAACCAAACTATATCCAAAATGGAAGGATTCTCTTTAATGATTTGAAAATCCATTCTCATCGGTCGGGTCCAATTTTAGTATGTAATCTGAACATGTTTATTATCTCCGTCATTGTTTCCTAGTGGTAGTTTAATCTGAGTGGTATTAATTTTGGCGAAACCTTTCGGCATTTTGGGCTCTCAGAGATCCTCAACTTTGTACTATGTTTTGCTCTTTTTATTTGATTTTATTCGAGAGTCACCGGTGAGTCTTCAGTTTATGAAAAGCGTGTCTGGCGTACATCATTATAATCATGGTATTTTTGATTAGTTCTTTTTTTCATCTCTATATGGCGGTATGTCTTGTTCATATCTTATGTGTATCATACAAATAATTGTTAACCTCTAGTCTTTAAAGCAATTTCTTAAATTTAAGCCATGATCTTACACATTTGTATAACTTCTATGAGTAAACTAATTTCTTGTTATCTTAAAATATTTTTTGTTCAATATTGAATCATATTTTCTAAATTTTATGACACACAGTACTGGTCAATTCTTTCAAAATATGTTTGTAGGTAGAATTATACCAGATGCAGAAAATCCAGGAATGGCCACATTTGACAGAACACTTGACTGTAAGTTGAAAAATAATGTTAATACTGTATTTCTGTTCGTGTTACTAGTTTCAATTACGGAATAATGATACGATGTCATCATTTACTTGAAAAATATAAGAAACTGTTTTGCCTGCTTTACTCTGAAAACCAAATAGAAAACGACACTAGAAAACCAACTTTGATCTGGTCATTTAGATTTAAACAGTTCTCAAATGATAAAGTTATTTTCAGTCTTTCAGTCAATTTTCAGACTTGTTCACTGTGCTAAATTCAATACTGTTAAGACAATTTACAAGCAGTCAATCACGGTCTATTCAGTCTAGGCTCAGAATGTTCGGTATTAGTTGTTTACCTGCACACATTTTCAATATATCAAATTGTCTGAAAAGCTACTGAGCAGTACTGTATTAAATGGATGCGAAATGTCTGAACAATACTGAAATTAATGCAGTCGATATGATTGTTAATTGACTGAAAGACTAAACATGACTTGATAATTTACAGTTCAGAATTTGCATATGTTATTTAGATCCAAATGATCGTCTAAGACTAAAATCATTTACAATGCGAATTCGCGCCAACTCTGAATGATATTTTAATTATTTACAATCTTGTTACGGTTTCTAAAACGTACATCCCTGAAAACAATCAACTAAAATAGATTTACCAACTGGACATCCTGTTTCAGCTGTTCCGCAGTATCAATATTCTATAATGGCGGTACAATACGACAACTTTCATTTGCTGTATGGTTGTGAAGATGGTTAAGGACAGCAAGATAGTTTAGGTTCGTAAATAGCGATAATTTTAATAAACACAATTATCGTAAGATAATTCGAAGTTGGATGGAATTGAAATTGAAGGATAATTTATCCAACGAGTTCTGATAAAAATACTTACACATAGCGGTGACTTTTGGAGGCTTTGGTACATGTTTAGAGTAGACAACAGCATGGAGATGTTACTCATATGGATGTCCTATGGTGTATCAAAATGTGTTTTGTTTGCCGATACAAATTGATTATTATCTCCTTCTATCGCCTATGCCACGCCAACATATGCATGTCATATTGATTTTTAGGCTGACATACTGCAGTCATTCTAAGTCAGAGTAAAACTTACAAAACACAATTGTTGATAACTCCTTTGCCATCAAATGATTAGCTTTGTGCGTTTCTGGTGAAGATAAATACAGAAAAGTGCTTCGGGATTATGATATTTTTGATTCGTTAGCGGATTTCTAACTGTCAAAGCATCATACAGAATGAAATTGTTAAGTAATTGATACCATGGATAATATGAATCATAAACAATGACAACCTACAATGATCGACGCACGGTTGAGATAGCCTTTCTTTGTACTGGGGCTAAAAATTGTGGTTACACCATTCTAACATGTTCATGAGTAAAAGATCTATTAACTTCGTGTATCTAGACTGTATTTCTTCAAACTAAAAATACAACAATAACAGAGGGACGAAAGATACCAGAGGGACAATCAATAAACCGCAAGAGGAGGTACCAACAGGATAACCTTTGACTTGAACAAGGAAATAATACATGCACATTATCTTAAACACAATGTCAAAATATAAAGGAAACTAGAAAAGTTAGCTACAACTTTTCAATTTGTATTTATTTTTAGTATCATAAAATATTAAAAACACATGTGTAGTGAATGAAATTTTCATTTCTTTAAAATCATTTTAACATGCAATAACATTCTTGATACAATAAAGCACTACAAACGCTTAATGTAATTTGTCTAAATAATCTATAATTGTAGAGGCCGCTTTTATTTTCTCACGTACACCAGAGCCATTGGAGGATCCAAACTAGATAATATATTTTGTCTTCTGAAAAGAAACGGCGTAGATCCAGATAAGTTTGTGTTCGTTGACCATCGCAACTGCTCAAATCTACAATAGAGGCTGACAATTGTATTTTTAGTAGACTTCTATAATAAAACATATTATGAATTAGAAATATGTAGTATGTATACAAATGTCTTTGTTTAATGAGTTGCATTGTGATACTATCTTGTTGTCTTATTCATTGTTGTGTTAAAAAAAGTGAAGAAAAATACCTAACTACAAAGAAAACTTAACACGGAAAGTTCTTTATCAAACGTCAAATTCAAAAGCTAAAACATATCAAACAAATGGAAAACAACTGTCATTTCGGGCCTTTAATAGCTGACTATGCGGTATGGGTTTTGCTCATTGTCGAAGGCCGTACGGTGACCTATAGTTGTTCACTTCTATGTCATTTGGTATCTTGTGGAGAATTGTGTCATTGGCAATTATATTACATTTTCTATTTTTATGATTAACGCGTTTCAAATAAGATATAAGTCGGCCTGTGTGTAACATTAACTTGATTGAAATAACAATTCCATGTCCTGAGCTAAGGACATTACGCTGTAAAATGTGTTTTAGATAGAGCATGTGTGGTTTTTAAGATTTGTATGTATTGTCTAAAAGTAATACAATAAGATTTAATTATGTACTCGGGCCTAAGTGATCCATTTAATAAGTTGAGATATCACAAAACAAGTTTAACCCTGCCGCGTTTTTGCGCCTGTCCAAAGTCAGGAGACTCTGGCTTTTGTTAGTCTTGTATCATTTTAATTTTAGTTTCTTGTGTATAATTTGGAGTTTAGTATGACGTCCATTATCACTGAACTAGTATACATATTTGTTTAGGGGCCAGCTGAAGGACGCCTCCGGGTGCAGGAGTTTCTCGCTGCATTGAAGACCCATTGGTGGCCTTCGGCTGTTGTCTGCTCTATGGTCGGGTTGTTGTCTCTTTGACACGTTCCCCATTTCCATTCTCAATTTTATTTCCGAAAACCACATGTAACAGGCCAATGAATGCTCTCCTCTGGTACCTGATTAGTTTTATGCAATGTACACGTTTAATAGTTTATTTTTCTAATTTTAATTCATGTATAAGTTGTGAAGTTAAGAGTGACGTTCATTTTCATTGAACTAGTAGATATTTTTGTTTAGGGGCCAGCTGAAGGCCGCCTCCGATTGCGGGATTTTCTTGCTGTTTTAAAGACACATTGGTGGTCTTTGTCTGTTTTCTGCTCTTTGGTCGGGCTGTTGTCTCTTTGACACATTCCCGTATCCATTCTCAATTTTGCATTAAAATGTGTGCCATCAACACCAAATCTTATGGTATGACATACACAAACTACAGATTGTTGTTAATCTAATACTTAATACAATTATACCTATCATTATTATGTGTTCATAATTCTATCTAGAGAACGAAAGAGAGTTTAATTGAAAATGACATATAAAACTACACAAGTTGCCTTTCTTTACAACATTTTTTTAAATTCACAGATGTATCATTTATTATTAAGTAGAAATAGCAACGGTTTTCGGATGATTATTATCATTTAATTTAGATGATCACAACAATAGCACATCATAATTAATAAATGTCTAAACTGACAAGCAGTGTCTCAATGTGTCTAGAAAAGTAATTTTCTTGGAAGTATAAAATTTTGTTTTGCATATCTGACTTTTCATTGTGTGTTTAACAATATATAAGTGTTTGGATCCCATATATAATATGTCATTAAGAATAATATTTAAACGAGCAGCTCTGCTTCATTTATATATTGATATTATTAGTTACATAGTGTGTTAGTGACCTAATACGATATATACGGGGTCAGTAAATTCCATATGGGGTGGAGCGATAAACGGGTCAGTTAATTCCATAACGGATGAGAGCAAAGCTCGAACCCCGTATGGAATTTACTGACCCCGTTTATATCGTATTAGGTCACTAGCACAATATGTAACGAGTTTATCTTATCGACTATCTTTAATTGTTGAATTTAGACTAGTGTTGTCTCATTTGCAATCATATCACATCTTCTTATTTTTATATCAAAGTGTTCAGGTGGTCAATTTTAAGAACCTACTTCCATTGTTCTACACAAAAACTAATGTCAACAATAACAATTTTATATCAATAACCTTGATATAACAATATTAAACAGAACTTTCAATACATTTTAATAATCAAATAGTGCCAAACTCCATTACTAACCGTGTATTGAAATAAGCCCCGCCTTTCTACTAAGCTAATATGGAATATACACGATCTCCACGCGGACGCTTTTAACCAATCATATTCCTAGAAATGTATAGGAGGTAAGATAAATATATATATTTCAGCTAGGATCTCTAACAAACGTAATATTCCAGATTTGTATATTTGAACCGCTCCTGTTTCTACCATATGTTAAGCATTACATCACAGAAAGGTTTTAAAAGTTGTGCATATATTTCATAGAGAATTACAAAATATGCTATCATTACCAAATTTTATATGACAAGTGCTGCATTAATAAACGTTAGATATCACCACCAGTAGTGTTAATGAATGCATTTTCTACGCATTGTTTAACCTTAATCATGTTGTTTTAATAAAAAAAAAACTATTTTACAGTATTACCACGATAACATGAACATTTTATAGATGAAATTATAACATGAAGAAGATACATCTTCATTTGGTTTCAGATGATCAACATAGATAAATAGTAAATATACTTGTATATATTCTTTTAAAAGTCACAGTTTGAAAAGTATGTAAACCATCGATCAATTATATCACGTCCCTACTTACAGAACTAATCACGTTATTGAACAAGATGTTACTTACACTCGTTTATAGGTGAAAGTTATAACATATAAACACAAAGGAATATCAACTAAGTTTGTTCATCGTATGATTTCAATCAACACTTTAATTAATCTAGATATGCTTCTGTTCCAATTGATGATCGTTTTGCTGCGTACGTTATCTTCGTCTGGACAAATTAAACGACCTGGGCGATGTCCATATGTAAAGACTGTTTCTCATGTTAATTGGAAGGAGGTAGGATTGATTTTTCCTTACATTAACGGTATTAAAAAATAAAGTGACAGAATCTTCAAAACTATAATTTCGTTTTGAATTAGAAAATAAATGAAGGGATGGCATGCATTTAAAAGGTAGTTCGGTTTGGTATGTGTATCTTGCTATGTGTAAAAGCAGGTTTAACCCAGGTGTTTTTAGAAAATGCCTGTATCACATGTACCAAGTCAGGAATATTATGACATTTGTTTTCCGTTTATTTTTGTTTGAAAAAAAAAAAGTCGAGTGTTTCTGCATGTTCATATGTAATACAGAAGTGTTCTCCTTACAAAGAAACTGCTCAACGGAAATATGAAATATAATAAAGAAGAACGACCGAAATAAACACTAAGTGTTAGGGCTACAATCACAAATTGGTTAATCTAAAGAAGTCAGTTTACCAATTCACTAGCGACATCTTTTCGTCGGTCTTAGATATTGTGATACCGATATATATAGTGATCAGGTATGTAATATTTCAGATTGTGTGCTATACCTGATTTTGACGTTTTAACTGTTTTTGCATGTTGGGTGATGCATATATAGATTTCTCACCGAATTACGAGATGTGACCATCGGTTAACTAACGTTATCTTATTTCATATTCCAGAAAGTATATGTTAACATGTTATGTATCAAAGATCCTAGAATTAAGTGTATCAAAACACACAAATCATCAAGATTCAAAAGTATAATCCGCGATAATAATAGGAGATATTTGACGAAATTGACATAAAACATTACCTACTCCACTTAAGTAATTTTGCTTTAGGCATTATGATGTCTTGTCGAATTGTTTACTGTAGATAAAGAAAGATATATCACCATGTGTACAACAATACAAGATAGCGAGTATGTCATAACACTGTTGAACTAATGATGATTTTTTTGTTTGGGAGATGATCAGACAGGACCATGACAATTTGTATATACACTTGTATATTGTTGAAGACTAACTCTAAACTACAGAAATCTTTCTTGTTTTTTTTTTTTTTTTTTTTTTTTTTTTTTTATTGTCTAATAGACATATAGTCGATATCTTGTGTTAATGATACTAGATTACAGATAACTTACATTTGTTACCATACATACATGATAGATAGATTTTAAACTATGTTTTTGCATACATAAAGTTCAATTGGCAAATGTTTTTAAAATAGTATGTTTCATGTCGTTAGGCTTCAGTATGACATTATGACAAAGCACTGAAAATACAATGTACCTTTACAATTTCATTATTTTTATTTTGTTATATGTTATGTTGCACTTAATATCAGATACGTTAAAAGCAAAATATATGTTGTTACTTACATATTTTGTTGGATTAATGAAAATAACCTGCGCATTTGTGTTAACATAATACCATATTAACTTCGTGTTAAATAGATTTCTACCATGTACATAACAAGTGTATTTTTGAAGGAAACTTTGTAATAAAAATGAATGAAACATAATTGAATATTTTTGTAGACGAATCGTATATAACAGTTCAGCGTACCATTATTGTATCAAATTAACAATGTCTAAAATTATCAAGTAGCTACTGGTTACAAGGCATTCGATATTTAAGCATTAATCAAGGCGTTTTCGCCAATGTCGGAATAAAATCGTATAAGCTGTCTTGGTGTCAGCATTTATAAATTCACGCTGATCGACAATCAAGCTTCATCTTTTATTGGTTGAAGCGGTTCCTTAGGCTAGAAAAAAATGATTTTGATTGAATGATTGATTGTTTTAACACAACTTTCATGGCGGCCAGCTTGTATTGGTAGAGAAAGACAGAATGCCCAGAGAGAATGACCAACCTTTGGTAGGAAAATCCAAGTCAATTAAGATTAGTGTCGATCACACCTGCCACGTGCAGGATTCGAACTCACAACATCAGTGTTGACAGGCTAGTGATACAGTTGTTCAACTAATAAGTTTCTGCGTATTTTATATACTATTGTGGATTCTGTGATTTTCGTGGATATTAATTTTTGTGGAGTGAAAAAAATGGATATTAGATATCGCGCTAGAATCATCCAAATATATGTATGGCCCCAGTACCCATGTTATAGCTGGACACCTTAACATAGTCCAGGACCAAGTGTTATTTATTTTTTAAGAAAGGCCTTAATATATACCCCGTCAATTATTAATTGAAATGAGCGTCTTGGCATCATCCAAGACTCACCCCAAACACAACTGTTCAAAGTTTTGATTTTTCTACCCTATACACCACTTTGCCTCATAATCTGATTTAAAAATCCTATACCTAACCAAATGAGGATTTTAAAATCAGAATTTGGATGTAGATTAAAATTCTATTAGGTCATTTGAGTAACAAAATTAAAACAAATATGTCATTTGGACCTGCTTTGATATAATAAAGCACTTGAACTTTCAATAACATGAATATTCCGTATATTGCCAAGTAATCGGAATTCCAACTGGAACTTACTGTTCGCTACTTATTGTGGACCTGTTTGTGCTTATATATCTCAACTTCTTAGATCCGCTCCTCCGATATGTATTAAGATATTTTTTTAACGAATGAAATGTCTGTGTTATTGAAAATTAATTAAAACAAGGATTTTGATATTACAGACTTGTCAACATTTTACTAAATTTTATCATCGCTTGAAGGCAGAAATGGGTCCCATTACTTTCAATTTAATTGATTAAATTACAATTACTTTGTCAATTGTACGATTAAATTAGATTAATGATTACATCATTTCTCAAAGTATCTGTTTAAATTAATGATTACATTGGCAAGTAATCATGATTACATCTAATTACAATGAATTTCAAAATAACCCATTTGAATGATGATATTATATAAAGATTATAACTGTAGCATGTTTTGAGAAAGGATTTTATTTGACAAAATTTTCTACATTAGGAAATGCCTATACTAGGTCAGGAATATGATAGTTGTTATCCATTCATTTGATGTGTTTGAGCTTTTGACTTTCCATTTTGAATTTTCCATGGAGTACAGTATTTTGTTATTTTACTTTTGATATGTTATTAAACATGTTAAATGATAACTTCAAAATTCATCGATTTAATATAACACAAAGATTCATATATATGAACATTTTGTCACTGGTTATTGCCATTTTACTCTACCATTATATGCAGTGATATATAATTATTAATCTTTGAAATATTTTGACTTCGATTGAATAAGGGTTTGTAAAGAGGCTTGGTTATTGTTTTTCTGACATCTTACAGATTTTATATGCATTTCAGTTAACAGTCATAAACATATCTCAAATTGTAATAGTATTGTGTAATTAGCATTGCATTTTACATGTAATTTATATATATACCAACATTTCTTTATTTTAAACAACATATTTGTCACAATTTTTGTTTGTGCTAATTAGATAAATTTTCTTTTATCTTTCATCATATTGTACAGATTAGGTAATTGAAATAAAAATACTTTAATTGGTCTCCTTCCTGTCAATTAAATGGTGACAATAATCACAATATTAACAAAAGGATTATAATTCAGGGTTAAAGAAAAGTATAACATGAATAAAACAGTCATTATCAAATAAACATATTTAGATTGTGAATATATGTATAATACATTTTACTTTAGGCTAACAAGGACTTTCAATGCTGTTACAGTTTATTTCTAAAAAGTAAATGAATCAATTAAATCTTAAAATACTAGCATGAATTATTTACGATAAAACCTATGTTCCATGAAATAGTTATTCCTTGAAAAACACTTTTTATATAAAAAAAACCAGAATGTAAAGCTTTTACCATGTTCACTCCAAATCTGAATTATATCAGAAATGTAGATTTTGAATCCTATAATCTTTTATAAATATTATTCATATTTCTTTTGATTTATTCAATAAAATCAAACTCAGAGTCTTAACTGTATCATTAACCTCAAATAACTCTAATAAATCAAACATATTATAATAATAATCCTTATCTTGAGATGTGTCAAAAGTTTGAAGTTGTCCAGATATAACACATATACAACTTAATTTAAAAAGTAATTGATTAAATTAAATTACATGTAATCAGATTTTGGCTGATTAATGATTACTTGAAAAATTGTAATTAATTACAGCTGATTAATGATTACAATTACAATTACCCCAAGTCTGTTACAAGGACATTATTCGTAAATATAAATCAACGTGCAGATAACTTATACGTTCAGGTTTTACATCCCATCTTTTATAGTAATATTTCAAACAAACCACAAAAATTTCGTTATTCGCATCAAAAGTCAACCAAACATTTAAACAGACTTATACACCAAAGCTATAGTTGCGATACTGTTGTGAAATCAATTTTTAATGGTGATTTCAAGTATGGTCTTTGCATCGGAAATAAACTAATCCTAAAACAAGTTGTTGGCATGACACATGTTATGTTTTTCTAGAATAAATTATGATGGCATATTACTAAACCCTTAACAATAGATATTATGGTTGATATTCATACGATGAGGACATACTCATTCAATCAGTTTAATTGGAGCTGACATGGCAGTAACTGCTAGTAGGCCTTTGTTAATCTATGTTTATCATTGTCATTTTGCTTAGTTTCTTTTGTTACCTTTTCTAACATCGTACTCGGACTTCTTTTAAGCTGAGTATATATATATGATCAAAAGAAAACGAATCGCTACGACTTTCGATCAGATTATAAATGAAAGGAAAGGTTTATGAATTAAGTCTGTATGACGGGAATATTCTTATATGAGAGTAGGAGTATATTTATGTTAACAAAACTGACAGTGATAATGTTAGATATGTTCTCAACCGATAATTGTCATTTCGAATCTTTCCAATAAGAGACATAGCTACAGTAGGATATCGTTATTCATCTCTGTCAGATGTTTCTTTTACATCGAGTATCTAACAAAGTAATTTTACCTATTAAATAGGATAAGAGAAGGAGAGAGTACAAAAGTGACCGGAACGGTGAACATCCTCTTTATCCAAAACCTCAAAATTGTAGTCGTAATTTTCAGATACAAAAGCAAACATATTTCTTTTTAATACAATACAGAAGGTCGATGGTATAGAATCAGTGAGTTCCCAGAAAGAGATCCACGGTTACAGAATCAGACCTGTATATCGGAAATAAAAGAAGTAAACAGTGATGGTACTATAAGTGTGTTTGCCTCCATGCTAAACACATTCTGAGTATTTCACGTTAACAGATACTTTCTAAGAAGCGTAGTGTCGGTATACGTTAAAAAATTAGATATAAAAAAGTATACGGTAGTTAAATAAAGACAACAGTAGTATACCGCTTTTCAAAGGTCATTCATCGATTGAGAGAAAATAAATACGGACTACAAACTAAATCCGGGAGAAACACATTAACAATTAGAGGAAAACAACGAAACAACAGAACACTGAAGTGCAACAAAAACAAACGACAACGCAAATACATAGATAGAACCGAACTATTAGATAACAACAGCCAAATTCCTAACTTGGTACAGGACAGTTTCAGAAAAATGTTGGGTTGAACCTGAAACAAATGAAATTGTTTTACTTCATACAAGACCAGATTCATTACCGTCGTAAACATTTCCTGTCGTAGATAAATCGTCTGTTATATCGTCATTTTGTTGTGTAAGAATCATTTCATAGAAGCGTAGTGTCGGTGTTAGTTAAACAATTTTAGATATACAAAATATAAGAGAGTCAAAACAAATGACATTTTTGTTGCGTAAGAATCATTTGTCAAGTTGACAGCGAGATCCAATTTTTGTTATGCATACCTCATGCAGCGCATAAACCATCCGCCATTCTGACAGGTTAAGCATTTCATGTCACCATTATTTTAACAATTTAAGCATAGTTTGCCACGCATTACTCACCAGCACAGACTGCAAAAGCATGTTACGCCACTTAATAAACATCCCACAAGATTTCAGGTTATACAATTCTACATTAAGATACGGATATTATTGTCTTTGTTAGATCAACGTGTGCGTTTTAAGACAGTTGTGTTGTATGTCTGTGATGAATGTTTATACAGTTTTACTGTTTGGTTCCAATTATTGTAATATATACCTATTATCTGTCTGCATGGTCTGTTTGGGTTGCTCACCTATTATGTCTGCATGGTCTGTTTGGGTTGCTCACCCTATTATGTCTGCATGTTCTTTTGGGTTGCTCACCTATTATGTCTGCATGGTCTGTTTGGGTTGCTCACCTACTATGTCTGCATGGTCTGTTTGGGTTGCTCACCTATTATGTCTGCATGGTCTGTTTGGTTTCCTCACCTATTATGTCTGCATGGTCTGTTTGGGTTGCTCACCTTATTATGTCTACATGGTCTGTTTGGGTTGCCCACTTTATTATGTCTGCATGGTCTGTTTGGGTTGCTCACCTATTATGTCTGCATGGTATGTTTGGGTTGCTCACCTATTATGTCTGCATGGTCTGTTTGGGTTGCTCATCTTTTATATCTGCATGGTCTGTTTGGGTTGCTCACCTATTATGTCTGCATGGTCTGTTTGGGTTATTCACCCTATTATGTCTGCATGGTCTTTTGGGTTGCTCACCTATTATGTCTGCATGGTCTGTTTGGGTTGTTCATCTTTATATCTGCATGGTCTGTTTGGGTTGCTCACCTATTATGTCTGCATGATCTGTTTGGGTTGCTCACCTATTATGTCTGCATGGTCTGTTTGGGTTGCTCACTTTATTATGTCTGCATGGTCTGTTTGGGTTGCTCACTTTATTATGTCTGCATGGTCTGTTTGGGTTGCTCACCTATTTATGTCTGTATGGTCTTGTTTGGGTTGCTTACCTTATTATGTCTGCATGGTCTGTTTGGGTTGCTCACTTTATTATGTCTGCATGGTCTGTTTGGGTTGCTCACTTTATTATGTCTGCATGGTCTGTTTGGGTTGCTCATCTATTATGTCTGCATGGTCTGTTTGGGTTGCTCACCTTATTATGTCTGCATGGTGTGTTTGGGTTACTCACTATATTATGTCTGCATGTTCTGTTTGGGTTTTCACCTATTATGTCTGCATGGTTTGTTTGGGTTGCTCACCTATTATGTCTGCATTTGTCTGTTTGGGTTGCTCACCTATTATGTCTGCATGGTCTGTTTGGGTTGCTCACCTATTATGTCTGCATGGTCTGTTTTGGGTTGTTCACCTTATTATGTCTGCATGGTCTGTTTTGGGTTGCTCACCTTATTAGGTCTGCATGGTCTGTTTTGGGTTGCCCACCTCATTATGTCTGCATGGTCTGTTTGGGTTTGCCTACTTTATTATGTCTGCATGGTCTGTTTGGGTTGCTCACCTTAATTTGTCAATATAACTGAACTATAAACAACTACCATACAAGACGGAGGTTTGGAGTTGATTTTTAATTGTTCTGTTGATTGATAGCGTTTGAGTTTGTCCGTTTTAATGAAGTTGACTTGAAGTGGGTTTATTATTTTTTTTAAATTAAACTGGGAAATCATTTAAAATTTTCATATCTCCGTAATGCAAAGCTCTTTTCTTTGTCTGGATTTTTCTTGACTTTGTTACACTACTGTTCCAGGTTAGGTAAAGGTAAAACGTTTAAGCCCGCTGCATTTGTATGCACCTGTCTTGAGTCCGGAGCCTGTTGTTCAGTGGTTGTCGTTTGTTGATGAGGTTTATAAGTGTTTCTCGTTTCTTGTTTTTATAGATTAGACTGTTTGTTTTCCTTTTGAATTGTTTTACACTAGTCATTTTGGGCCCTTGATATCTTGCTGTGCTGTATGAGCAAAGGCTCCGTATTGAAGGCGGTACTTTGACCTATAAATGTTTACTTTTACACATTGCAATTGTGACTTGGATGGAGAGTTGTCCCATTGGCACTTATACAACATCTCATTTCTTTTAAGTCATTTTCGTTTGATTTGTTCTTCAACTGAAGTATTTAATTCTAAATTTCAAATATATTAGCCTCAAGCATCGCCGAAGAAATATCAATTGTCGATCTGCGCATCTGGTCCTGGGCAGTCAAATTGATAATGTACATGTAATTATGTCAAGTGACAAGTATCAAAGCCACGCATATGGGAAAACAGTAAGTAATGTTGAATGGGTGCAAAGGGTCTTCTACAAATGAAACATCTCTAAAAGTTGAGAGAGAAAAAACTGTGGCTTTATAAATTCAACCATCATGTGAAACTTTCGTAGAATTTCGAATCGATCAGTATAGACATTCAGCCTAATGAAATTGTCGAGTACAAACATACATTTCTGTTGTGAAGTTGATAAATATATACAACTTCTAAATTCAGTATCTATTTGTTAAAATCTATGTGTTAATCATAAGAGCCAATAAATAGATAAAGTTATATTTGCATTCGATTTATGGTTTTGATTGCTTTATTGTTATCTACTCCCTTTCTATTAATATAGTTGTTCCTTGCATGTGTTTGTACTTGTATCTTTGTTAAATGTTTAGGCATTGTTTATTTACAGTACTTATCAGTTCTTTAAAGATGTGTTTGTTGGTAAAATTATGCCAGATCCAAGTAATCCAGGACTGTCTACTTTTGAAGGAACACTTGAGTGTAAGCTTAATGAAATATGTTTTGTTTTCATTTCATTTTTAAATACTGTAGTATCAGGTTTGTAATGATATCATTCTCCATTGGAAGAGCACCAGGAACAAAAGAATTTTTATTCTAAAATGCAACTTCATAATGCATGTAGGAACTCAAATATTTACTGACAAATTTCCATACAATCTCTATACTCTCCACTCAACCCCATATTCAAAATTAACCCCATTATTTTCATCAATTTGTGCAATCTGCAATGATTGATTTACCTAAGAAAATTGTCTGCAATGAAAATAATGTTCCTACCTTGATACAAATTAACATGCATACAACACTGATTTGCTAAATACATAATATTCTTACCTGTCTCCTTTAACAAATAATGACTTATTGTTATACTTATTTCTTTGTTTATTGAAGACCTTAGATTACGCATACACTACTGTACAGTTTGTTTATATATTGTTAAAATTTAGCTAATAAGTTAAAACAGAAATGGACCACTAATGTACTAGAATCACCAAAAGTACTCAACTATCATATTCATAAAGAAAACTGTGAATTTGAATAGCACTTAAAATATTTAGAAGACAAATACTTTATAACTTTGTGTTTAGAAGGAGACTCATAAATATCCTATTGAAATTGAAAGATGGCAACATATTACAAAGAGAAAATAGAAAATGTTTACTTTGTAACAGTAAAAATATCTGAGATGAATTTAAGTATATTTTACATTTTCTGTATTTTATGGTAAATATAAGCCTATATTGAAAAACAAACATATAAACCAAACAAATTCATTGAAATGTAATCAACTGATGAACAGCAAAAATTTATATGCTCTTGAATGACTAAAACAGCTAGTAGGCTCTCCTGGATAAACTCTTGACAAATTTACATTTCCTTAATGTCTGTAATTGCTTCTGTCCTACTTTTGTTTGTTTTTATATATCTGAAAATATGCATTATGTAATATCAATTGTGTGTATCGCTATACGAATGTAATTTGGTAAGTTGAGAAAAATATATAAATCAATGGTGTATCCGGAAGGTTGTTTAATTAGTTTTTTTTTCTCCAAAACCAAATAATTTTAAAATTTTAAAATGTGTACCAAAGGAATTGTAGAAAAGTCATATACAGAACATTTTTCAGTTTTACATATGATATAACTGCATATTACCTTATTTGTTTCAGCTACGCCGCAGTATCTCACTTCTCTTATAAAGATGCAATACGACAATTTTCATTTGTTGTATGCGTGTGAAGATGGTGGAGGACATCAAACTAGCCTAGGTGCGCATATGTCTCTAACGTACAAAAGGAGCTGAAGGAAAATGATTTCAGAATGATTTGTAATCAAAATAAAACGAACCTTTCAAACGTATATACAAACTTATAAATTGAAGTGAATACAAAGACATATATAGGCTGATATAAAATTTAAACTATAATATATTGTTTAAGTGGGGAAGCACAACATTTCCTTTAGAAATAACTGCATCCTTGCTACACATCCAATCAGTCGCCACGATATGACATCTTTTAAACATATGCTTGTTCAAAACGGTTATACATTTAGACAATAGAAGACCAATTGGACTGTACACACCTTTATCATTTTCCTGAAACCAAACGTATTACTGCAATGTAACCAATTTATATGTAATTAAAGCTATCTGAAACAAAATTACTTTTTATTACACATAGCAGACGCTTGTTCCTCAAAGAGCCGATGTTTGTCAACGTTATCCGTAATACAAATTGATGATAATAATTAATAACATATATTTATAAAAAGAAATATAGAAAGAATATACCAAGGGGACAAACCGTAGGCCTAAGAAAAACAAACAACATCATGGCCAAAACAAAACGACAATCAGTCTACAAAATATTCTATCGATTTGAATTACAACACATTAATCAAATTTTGCCTCAGACATCTATATGTTTTATAAGAGAGACGAAAGCTACCAAAGGGACGTTTAAATTTATTAGTCGAAAAAAGACTGACAAAGCCATGGCAAAACTATTAAAAGGGCTAAAGGACAAACAACAATATACAAAACACAGCATGAAAAATTATTGAGCGACACGACCTCCATCAAAACCAGGTGATCTCAGGTGCTTCAGAATGGTAAGCAGATCTTGAGTCACATTTGGCATGTAAAGAAATGTTGTGGATGCGAACACGGATACATTACACAAGCAGACATGTCTCTCCTAAAACTAACTTTTTACAGACAACATATGAGTGCTCCTTCTACCAAACACATGTCCTTAAGGAATTAGATATGTGTGTTGCAAACAAAAGCCTACTTTATTGAATATTTTCATTAAACCAATGTTATGAACCTTTCATAGAAATAAAATGTATAGACTAAGAGATCTTTTTCATACAAATTGTTCCCATCTAAATGGACATTGAACGGTAAAATCAAACTTCAGCGATGTTTGTTAACTTTTAACAGTAAGTGTTCTATAACATTTTTAACGAATTCTAGTCTCATGTGAACAAGAATCTGTGTGAGAGTGTGAATTCGGATGGATAGTGCAGATTTGATTGAAATGGTCTTCCGTCTTATGTATATGAAACAAAGCATATGATTGGTTAGACAATTCTTTTATTATATTCTGAATCGAGTTATTTAGTGGAAATGATTATAAATAAAAATAAAAAAAAAAATAATGTCCCTGACTTTAACAGAGACCGCATTGAATTTTTCCGCAGAGCAGAATCAACGAAGAAGTCCACCTTACAGAAAATATATTGTTTGCTCAGAACTAATGGTGTTGATCCAGATAATTTCATATTTGTTGACCACAGTAATTGTCCCAATCTACAGTAGAAATTGGAGTATTTCTTGGATTTTATTTACTTGTTTGTTTATAATAAAGTTTAAAACATAATTTAAAGTCCGAGATTTAAAATTAAAAACAATATTTGTTTCTGGTGCTGATTTTTTAACTTTTCTGTGCTATTTTGCATATCCGGCTCAAACAAAAACACTACCATTTTACCATTGTTCTTTAAAACACAATATTGAATACATTACAACAATTCTGTAAAAGATGCTACTCCATGATATTCAATACTTACATTTTGTGATGTTCTTTCTAGAATTTTAGACTACTATAGAATACAAACTAATCAAATAAATTCGTCATAGCTACCAGAAATGAAGTTTTGCACGCCTGACCGGCAATTTGTCTTCAACAGACTCACCAGAGACGCTCAAAGTTACCATGTCTATAATGTGGTACTTCAGACGTGCGGTTTGTCTACACAATAACCAGTGTCGCTTGAATCAAAACTTTTGAAAAGCCAATCAAAGCATGGAGTTGAAGAGAGTCATATCACTGTGTTGAATTATACGTGAGTCATGAATAGAAAGGAGAATAATCAGTCATGTTCTATGACAAATCCTTTCATTACTAGAACAGAAGTATATTCTATTATAATGATTATAATACACACAAGATAATCCTAACCCTAGGCCCGTGTAAGAATTAAATTCACGTAGATTTGAACATAATATTATAGCATGCATTCTATCGTCCATACAATGAAAGTTCTAGAATTTATTTTAACTTTTGAGTACCGGCTCTTTTTGATAGCTAGATAATGCGAGGTCAATCTTAGTTCACAATACATTTTCTATATATAGAATATGACAGTTTTTTCCATTTGTTTGATGTGTTTGAACTTTTGATAATGGTCTCTCTGCTTTGTGAATTTTCCTTGGAGTTCAGTATTTTCGATATTTTACTTTTATAAAAACATTAACATCTATGGCAAATCAGCTGTTCTTTATTCCGAACAAAACATGTCATCGACAAACATCAATAAGAATACACTTAACTCTTCAACTCTTCAGCATAACAATTTTTATTTATAAATTCACTGCACAATCAAAAATATGTATAGCAATCAAAATAGGAGACGATATATCCCTTCTATAAAACCAAAATCGTTATTGAAAACAATCAGAATAAAACCCATTGTATATATATTTCGGACGCTTTATACTATCAATAAATTCGGACAATAGTGTAAAATGCTTTTGTATACTCACCAAAACAGCAATAGAGTTTCTGCTTATCGAACATTGTTTTGCCATCACTCTTTGTTTAATGTTTGTAAAGGTTCAACTAAATAGAATCCAAGGAAGTCATTTTGGTTTTAGGATATCACGTTTAAAACTGGCACTAATTGAATACGTTTCATTATAGGTCCAGAAGCCAACATACCGTTAGATAATTTATTTGTCATTAGCAGCAGCATATTCTGGAATTCAATAAAATACTTGTTAGGCAAACCATCAATAGCATGACTTGTACTTCTACTTAAATAAGATATAGAGCATAATAGTTTGTAATTTGTAATTAGACAATGCAGTTCCTTAAAAACAAGCATGTCATTATTGGTTGCGTCACCTTTCCGCAAGGTTTCTTCTGAATTTTATTCTGAAGCGATTCCTTAAACATGGTAAAGCCAATCCTGTACCATAGCGGTGGTTTATGCTAACTAGGAATAGTTTTGTCCGGTTAACTTCGAGACTTTATAATCCATTTTATTCATGACGCCCTGTGACTCGAAGTTTAAGTTTACACATACAAATTTTAAATTGTCGCTCTTTTCCACACAGCGGTTCGCTATATTGCAATTTGAAGTCATCATTCTATTTATAAGTTAGTCATTCAAATCCAGTCTGTTTCAACAACTGCCATAATTTGATCTCTCAATTTCACATCTTTAAATTATAAGTAAATATTTGAATGGTGAGAAAATTTAGAGTAGACGATTATAATCGATGTTGTGATATCACAAGATTGATTTCTTAGTTTGCATTGTGTCACATTTTGTCACTGGGGTCCCGTATAGTTTTCTTTGCAGATGGGTTTTGCTCATTAGTCAAGACTGTATGATGACCTACGATAGCTCAAATGTTTGCCCTTTGCTCCATGACTAGTTACCTCATTGGCAAACATACCATATCGCCTTATTGTTATTTCTCCTATTTGGTTTGAACATGAAAAAGGTTAAAAGAAAACGAATCTTTATTGAACGTGTACTCATGCATAAAACTTATCAGGACCCAGAGGATAATATAGAGCATGCATTGGACTGTTACTTGTAATCAACGGAAATATATGTATAAAATAAGAATGAAGTGGGGTTTCGAAAGATGATTCATAAAGTCATATTTCAATTTCCGTTGAGATAAGTGTTTTACACTGTTAACCAGTAGCTTTTCATCTCATTGTTATAACAAAATCAATAAAAGATATTATCTGAACAAATGCTTTCCAATTCGTTAACAAGGAAGTTTGTTCTTTCTCTTTGTTTCATCTTCTTTAAACGACTGCTTTAAATAATTCAGTGATATTGAGGTAGTAAGAAACAAATGTTTATTCATGACTCAAGGAAGTGTTTGCGTTTGAATTGTTTACATTTTGCTATTTTGGGGCTTTTATAGCTTACTACGCGATATGGGTTTGCTCATTGTTGAAGGCCGTACGGTGACCTATAGTTGTTCTACGTGATGTAGTCACTGGTGGAGAGTTGTGTCATTGACAATGATACCATCTGTTTATGTTTCTTGTAAACTGTAAAACTGTTTAATCGAATATTATTTTTGTCTACATAAAACGTTTTCCTAGATAACTTTATTTGACTGATGACAAGCATTTGGCTATTATACGTATCTGTTATAAACCGGTTTTTATGTTCAACTCTCTGAAAATATAATGTGTGATGAATAGTTTGACAAAAACAAAAGCCAAATAAATCGACAACATCGCAAAATGAAAAAAAAAAAACGTAATTGTCGTCTTTTCACTTCAATTAATTTCCTTACGGTACAGTTGAACACGTGTTAAACACTTATGATAATTATATTTCTATTTATGTTAAACTATGAGCCAATAAAAATTTCCCCAAGACAAGTATGTTTTTCTTTCGTTTTCATCTTCCAAGAACTACAGCGTTAAATCATATAAGTAGTATAGTGAGAAGGGTTACTGTAACTGTAAATGTATCTCCATTGAAGGAAGGTGAGGTTTATCTCATTGCAGTAAATGTATCTCCATTGAAGGAAAGGTAAGTTTTATCTCATTGCAGTATATGTCTCTCCATTGAAGGAAGGGTAAGGTTTATCTCATTGCAGTAAATGTATCTCCATTGAAGGAGGGTAAGGTTTATCTCATTGCAGTAAATGTATCTCCATTGAAGGAAGGGTAAGGTTTATCTCATTGCAGTAAATGTATCTCCATTGAAGGAAAGGTAAGATTTATCTCAATTCAGTAAATGTATCTTCATTGAAGGAAAGGTAAGATTTATCTCATTGCAGTAAATGTATCTCCATTGAAGGAAGGGTAAGGTTTATCTCATTGCAGTAAATGTATCTCCATTGAAGGAAATGCAAGATTTATCTCATTGTAGTAAATGTATCTCCATTGAAGGAATGGTAAGGTTTATCTCATTGCAGTAAATGTATCTCCATTTAAGGAAAGGTAAGATTTATCTCATTGAAGTAAATGTATCTCCATTAAAGAAAGGTAAGGTTTATCTCATTGCAGTAAATGTATCTCCATTGAGGGAAGGTTAAGGTTTATCCCATTGCAGTAAATGTATTTCCATTTAAGGAAAGGTAAGATTTATCTAATTGCTGTAAATGTATCCCATTGAAGGGAAGGTAAGGTTTATCTCAATACAGTTAATGTATCTCAATTGAAGGAAAGGTAAGATTTATCTCAATTCAGTAAATGTATCTCTATTGAAGGAAGGGTAAGGTTTATCTCATTGCAGTAAATGTGTCTCCATTGAAGGAAAGATAAGATGTATCTCAATTCAGTAAATGTATCTTCATTGAAGGAAAGGTAAGATTTATCTCATTGCCTAAAATGTATCTCCATTAAAGAAAAGGTAAGATTTGTCTCATTGCAGTAAATTTATCGTCATTGAAGGAATGGTAAGATTTATCTCATTGATGAGAATGTATCTCCATTGAAGGAAGGTGAGATTTATTTCATTGCAGTAAATATATCTTCATTGAAGGACATGTAAGGTTTATCTCATTGCAGTCAATGTATCTCCATTAAAGGGAAGGTAAGGATTTGGCTCATTGCAGTAAATGTATCTCCATTGAAGGAAATGTAAGGTTTAACTCATTGTAGCAAATGCATCTCTATTGAAGGAAGGTAAGGTTTATCTCATTGCAGTAATGTATTTCCATTGAAGGAAGGTAAGGTTTATCTCATTGCAGTAAATTTATCTGTATTAAAGAAAGGTAAGGCTTATCTCAATGCAGTAAATGTATCTTCATTAAAGAAAGATAAGGTTTATCTCATTGCAGTAAATTTATCTGTATTAAAGAAAGGTAAGGCTTATCTCAATGCAGTAAATGTATCTACATTAAAGAAAGATAAGGTTTATCTCATTGCAGTAAATGTATCTCCATTAAAGAAAGGTAAGGTTTATCTCATTGCAGTAAATGTATCTCCATTGAAGGAAAGATAAGGTTTATCTCATTGCAGTAAATGTTATCAAAATCAAAAACACATTTCATTTACAACTTTATTCACTATTTTATCACTTCAAAACATACTGGCATCACATAAATGAAATATGGATATTTTAGTTAAACTTCACGTGGCAATCACAAATAAAATGTAACAATTAAGACGTATATGATTAGCTCCAGAGGTATATCTTTTTTTTAATTGTTTATATTGTGAGGCTCTGTAATATGTACCCCTCTACATTTACACGACATTTTGTACTAACAGGTAAATAGAAAAGTGTCGACGTTAATTTGGTTACATTCCACCATATCTTGTGCATGTGTTTGGTCAGCACATGTGTTTTTATTTTGGTGGTCGTGTTTCCAGAGGAGCAGGAAGTAGGTGGTGAGTATTCTCAATAGTACTTTAATTTTTTAACTCTAATTTCACTTTGAATTATCATGAAGTATCTCAAAGGCTATTTACTGTTTGTCTCATTGGCAAACATACCATATCGCATTATTGGTATTTCTCAGTTATTGGTTTGAACATGACAAAACTCTATTACAAAGTTTGTTTATTAAACGTGTACATTGCATAAAACTAATCAGGTACCAGAGGAGAGATATAGAGCATTCATTGGACTGTTACATGTGGTTTTCGGAAATGTATGTATCAAAGTAAGAATGGAGTTGTGTTTCGAAAGATGATTCAGACAGTTATGTTTCAATTAACGTAAAAGTCCATTGATATAAGTGTTTTACGCTGTTAATCAGTATTTTGATCTATTTGTTTTAATAAAAACAATAAAAGATATCATCTGAACAAGTGCTTTACAATTCTTTAACAAGGAAGTTTTTTTTCTTTCGGATTCAGCTTTTTAACGGCTGCTTTACATAATTCAAGTGATATTGAGATAGTAAGCAACAAATGTTTATCCAGGAATCAAGGAAGTTTTTCTTTTGAATTGTTTTACATTTTATTTTCGTGGCCTCTAATAGCTTATTAACGCAGTATATGTTTGCTAATTTTAAAGGTCGTACGGTTACCTATTTTGTTAATGTTCTTTGTCATGTGTTCTCAGGTAGAAATTATCTCATTAAATATCATACGACATATTTGTACGTTTCTGAAAACTGTAAAAACTGTTTAGTTCAATATTATTTTTATCTACATGCGTTTTCTTTAAGATGAATTTGTTGTCTGATGACAAGTATTCTGCTGTTGTACGTATCTGTAACAAACCGATTTATATGCACAACTCTCTGAAAATATGATAGGTGATGAATAGCTTGACAAAACTAAACACCAAAACCAAAATAAAAATAATATCATCCTATGAGCACAAGGAAAATCGAAAACATCGCAAAATAAACTAAACATAAAATTTATGTAAGTCTTATTTCACTTCATTTTATTTCCTTACTGTACAGTTGAGCTAGTGTTAAACACTTATGATAATTATCTTTCTATCTTTTGATAAAATTATGAGCCAATGAAAATTTCTCCAAGGCAAGAATTGTAAATTTCCTGGAAGTTTTCTTCTTTTGTTTTCATCTTCCTACAACTACAGCGTAAAATCATAGAAGTGGTGTGGTGGGCAGGGATTAGGACTGGTATTGTATCTCCATTGAAGGTAATGTAAACTTTATCTCATTGCAGTAAATGAAATCAGAAATCAAAAACACATTTCATTTACAACTTCATTTACTAGTTTATCACGTTAAAGCTTACTGTCATCACATTAATAAAATATTGATATTTTAGTCTGACTTCACGTGTCAATCACAAATCAAATGTAACAATTAAGACGAATATAACGTTGAGCATCTCCAATAGTATATCCTTTTTAAAATGTTTCATAAAAACATGTAAAGTCTACATCAAAGCTAAATATCATTAATGGTATAATACGTGTTTGTCTTTTCAATTGGTATACTGTTTATTATGTGAGTACAACATTGAGATAATCAGCCACTGTAGTTTCATAACTAGGATAATGCAAGGACAAAGGCGTTTTAGGCTGGTATCCTTTCGACAATCCACAATGTTTCGGGGAACAAAATCTGAAAAGTCCAATCTTAATTGATTAGGATTGTCAGTTTTCCTGCGGCAGTTCGGTGGTTTTTCGTAGCCCTCAGGCCTCCTCCACTAATAAAACTGAGCCTCATGAAATATCCAAAGCCACTGAAAGTGGTGTTTAACACCAATAAATCAATTAATCAATCAATAATATATCGACTATTTTATTAAGTTAAACAATGATTTATCTTACCCATGAATAAATTTGTTTGGTTTTCTCGACTTTTGCACACTTTTGACTTTCCTTAAACTTACGTAGTCCAAATAATTATGACGTCTTGAAAGGCTATTATACTTTTTGCTTTGACGCCTTCCAGCGACGTCATAACGCCGAACTCATATTTTCAGTTGGACTTTCAAAGAGAATTTACTGCTTTAATAAAACGTTTAGCTGATTTCTCCTTAAGATGCTTCCTTTAAAGAGTATATAATAAATGTTTGCACCAAACTCGGTAAAATTTGACGGACCTGAATTTCCGGATAATATAAAACAAACGTTCCGGAAATTCGGGTCCGTCAAATTTACCGAGCTTAATGCAAAATTTTATTTATACTCTCCTAAAGAAATCAGATAAACGTTTTAAAAAGCAGTGAAAATCGTCCGCCTCGGATGGAATTGTCACTTATTTTATCATTACTTTAAGGAAATATTGCAGATATATTAAAAGGTAAGAATTTGAATATATGGAAAAGTTTTAGCCTTCAATGAAAATTCTATGGCTCAATTGAGTCTCATAGTTGAGAGCAAAATTCCTCTTATAATCCAACCAAAAGATGGCTTCAGCGTTATAACGTCGCTGTAAGGCGTCAAAGCAAAAAGTATAATAGCCTTTCAAGACGTCATAATAATTTGGACTAAAACTTACGGCGGCGACACAAATGCACTTAACAATTATGAAAAAAAGCAGAGTCTATTTTATTGATCAAATCCTATGATTTATAGTTAAAGTTAAGTGTAGATGTTTAGTTGTCTATATTATCAAATAGAGCTTCTAAATATTGAGTTTGTAGTCATCGTTCCATCTTAAAGTTTATCTTTCAATTCCACGGTCTATTATAATTTCATCTCTAATTCACATCCCTCAGTTTAAATTATAAGTGCAGACTTACATTGTCAACATATTGAGAACATGTTTTATTATATTTTGTTTTTGTTGCAAATAAATCAATTTTGAATTGTTTACATTTTGTCAAACCGGAACCCTTGTTTTCATTGTTTTAGCTCACTTTAAATCTCCTGATTATTATATTTACGCAATAGGATTAGTTATGTTACTTTCCATTTGAAACACTTCTATAAACATGTCTCACATAACAAATTTATTAGTACAAATAGCGTATCAGGTACCTTTTCAAACCCTTTTGTTAATAGTATATGTTTTGATTGTTTATTTAATCTATTGTCAATTTGGGCGAATATGCTTAACTGTTGATTTGGAACTATATGTTATGGGAACTGTTCTTGTGCTTAAACGGTTTTATCATCAACAAAAAGTTAAAAAAAAAACAACTAGTCTTTTCTTGATAATTTAATCATTTTAATTGCGTTAAATTTTGCTTCAAGCATCATTTACATTTCGCAATAATTTAACGAAATATCATATGTGTAGATGTTCAATAATTTTTCAATTTATTATCGAGTTTTGGCAAACTTGAGATTTAAAAATAGTAGACATCTGTAATCTCAGAAACTATTTAAAAGAATTGTCAAATAAACTAGTCTTAACTGTACATTAATAAAAACTCTATAAATTAACATATTAATAATCAATATTAATAACTTGAAATTGTAAATTAATTACATGTAGATTAATACATTACAATTTTATATAATATTATAATTAAATAATGTAATAATTTACGTGATTAATGATACTTACAATTAATTCCACAATACTACAATAATATTCGTATCCAAAATACATAACTTTACAGAACTTATAACAATAGCATATCGATACTTTATATTTATGGTTTACATCCAATTCTTTATATAATATCCTCAAACAAAGTCACAAACATTACGATTATTCGTAATAAGTTCGACATATTAACTAACTTATAAAATATGTTAGATACTATATGAATAATATTCATATTTATTTGACTGAATAATTTATGGCATTAATCTAGTACATTTGCATTATTATGTTATATATTCATATCGTACTTAGCATGATATATTGTTAATGATCTAACTTGATTAATATTTAAACTTGAACATGAATCAGTGTTATGATTAAGTTATGATTAACTTATTCAATATGTATATTTATTTAACATGATATGATAGTATTTTCAATATGTACTATCTAGATTTATCTCAATAAGCGTACGTAGACTTATATCTAGATTATAAGTATGAAGATTTACTTATTAATGTAGAAATGTCATAGATAGATAATTGATATAATAAGTGATAGTAACATATTTTACAACTCCAGATATGATAATAATAGTAATTGTCATGAAAGTAATCAATTCAGATTTTTAATTAATAAGGAAGAATTAGTATCAAAGAAGTGAATAATGTTAAATCAAGTATGATCTTTGATCAATAAGAACTTAGTCGTAATCAGTCTAAAATTGTATAGTAACAAGTCGTCTAGTAAGATAGTTAGAAGAATCAAGGTATATCCATTAAAAGATAAAAGGAGTATAATAAGTGGTACGTACAATCTATTTATCCGACTGAAAATCATTCATTAAGATACAAAAAAACAGGTAACTTAAAATTAGCAATAAAAAGTATACGTAGTTAAATACTAAGTACAACATAGTAACCTTAAGATCTGATAGAAAGATATAACTAAAACATTCGAATAAAGAGTTAACATTAAAAAACAATGAATAAAAATGAATGTCTCATAAGCAGAAACAAGATACACGACTATTCACTGTATACAATCTTAAGAAGCTAGTTGTGTAAGTTAAATGAATTATATACAAAGAGTATTAGTTAACATACAATTTTAGACTAAACATATATACGTCAGATTCAGGTAATCATTTTTGTTGAAGAATCTGTCAAGATAAGCAGATCAATTTGAGTAAACAATTACATATTAAAAATCTAACAATCGCAGAATCATTTAAGTGCACAAGATCAATGTTACTACATCCCAGCAAATCCATTCAGAAGCATTCTAAGTCAATTAATTTACAATTTAAGGATAGTAGATGCTAAGCATAATACGATGTCACAAGTTATACCACTGTACTTTTCCGAACAATTTTGTTATAATATTTATCGTCTTGATGTTGTAGTTCATTTTAATCATGTCGTTTGTTAATCTACATAGTCATGTATAGTTGTTCTATCATTATGTTTGCTATGATCTATCATGTTACATGTCTGCATGGTCCTATTGTGTTGCACCTATTAGGTTGCTCCGGCTTTGTTCTCATGTTTGTCTGCATTCTATTTGTATGTCCTTATGTATTGTCTAATGTTTGGTGCTATTAGTCTGCCAACTTTTGGGTTGTACTGTATTCTGCATTATTATGTTCTCAGTCTATTTGTGTCTGTTAGTCATACTTATGTTTCAGGTCTTGTTTGGTCTCACTTTGCGATTTAGTTGTGGTCTATTACTATCTGATTATGCATGTTGTGTTGGTTGCTCTATCTATTTGTCTGCATGGTCTGTTTGGGTTATCCTTTATTCTGCATGGTCTGTTGGTTGCTCACCTATCTATGTCTGATGTGTCTTTTGGTTAGTTAGCCTATTTATGTCTGCATGGTCTGTTTGGGTTGCTCACTTATTATGTTGCAGGTCTGTTTGGGTTGCTCACCTATTATGTCTGCATGATCTGTTTTGAGGTTGTTCTGCTCACCTTATTCATGTGCATGGTCTGTTTGGGTTGCTCCTTATTATGTCTAGTGTTGTCTTGATGTCTGTCTTTTATTATGTTGTTGATCTTGTTTGGGTTCTATGCTTTGTTGCCTGGTGCTGTTTGGTGCTCACTTTATGGTTGCATTCTGATTTGTTATGCTCACTTTTATTATCTCTGCGATTTGTTTGGTTGCTCATTTGTTGTTCATGTTGTTGGGTTGCTCTTATTATGTCGATCGTCTGTTTGGTCTCTATTGTCGCATTGTTGTCACTTTTGTTGCATGGTTGTTTGAGTTCTATATTATGTTGCATGTTCTGTTTGGGTTTCACCTATTATGTCTGCATGGTCTGTTTGGGTTGCTCACCTATTGAGGTCTGCTACTTTGTTCTGTCTTGTGTACCTATGTCTGCATGGTTTTGTGTCTATTATGCTCATGGTCTGTTTGGGTTCTATTATTCTGATGTCTTGTTTGGTTCAGCCTTATTTGTTGCATGTCTGTTTGTTGTCATGTATTGATGTCTGTTTACGTTGTCTCAACGTGTTTGTTCATTTATTTGCATGGTCTGTTTGGGTTGCTCTCTATTTATGTCTATGATGCTTTTTTTCACCTATTTTAATGTTACATTACTTTAGGGTTGTATTTATGTTTCTGATGTCTGATTTGTCTTATGATCCGTGATGTTAGTGGTTGTAGTTGTTTAGGGTTGTAATGATTATGTTCTGCTTATATTACTGGTTGTCCTATTTTATTATGTCTGATGTCTTTTGGCTTGTACTGATTATGTTCTGTGTTTGAGTTTGTTACCTAATGCGTCTTTAGTTGACATTTGATGGCGTCTTGTCCTTTGTTCCTTATGACTCTGATGTCTTGGTTATGTCCTTTCGTTTACATGTCTGTTCTTGTAGTTTTAGTTGTTTCTCCTTATTTTAGTTACTAAGTTGAAATTACCGTATGATCGACGGAACTATATTTGATTTCTGCAATTGTGTCTGTATAGTATTAGCCTATGATGTCAGCTAGTTTTAAGATGCTTGAAATGTTTCAACTTGAATTTAAAGTTCATGTCAAAAATGGAGCTTCATAAATTTAACATATTGACTTTGTAATCTTATTGCTGATTTGTCTCACTGAATTGTAATTCTATGTAACATTTGTGTAATGATAAAGTATAACCGATTAATTGTACTAGTAAATCGTAGTTGTCATAGGCATTCGAAAATTGATATTTGTTGAATGTTATGTTGTTTTTATTGTTATCACTGCTCTTTGTATTTCAATGCATATTTGACTGTCTATTAATGTATTGTTGCTTGTGTTAGATTATTCAAGATCTTTGCGTTAAATGTATGCTATCTTTAATTCAATGATCATGAATGGAAGTTATCTTTGAGACTATTTATTGATTATGCTTATTTAATATGTTGTTTGATTTCATTCTTAATCTGTATAGTTGTAATTTATCATTATTCAGTCTGAAAGTTTTTGATTGTAAATTTGATCAATTTTAATGTTTATTTTACCTATTTCAAAATATGGGATTTTTTTAAAGTTTTTTTTTCACTTAAGTTAAAAAGGGTTTTTTTTCCCAAAATAGTGATTTTGGGTTACATCGGTGATCCGTTTATGTGGCAATCGCCAATGGCAGTCAGCAGGGTTTAAGAAAATTTGTTGTTCGACCTGTTAGTCAAATGCGTTTTGTTAAAATATACTTTTCACTCTTTTGGTCTTTTGGAAAATGTTGTTTGTGCTGTATTTAGACCCTCTAACAAGGAATTTCGAAGGATGATTCATCAAGTTAAGTTAAAATTTTCGTTAAAGTCGTTTAATATGAATGTTGTACACTGTTAATCAGTAGTTAATTGTATATGTTTTAAGTGTTTATTTAATATATCGTCATGGCTATTATGAGTGAGCACCACTACAGGCCGATTTGTGTTTACTCATAATGCATATATAAAAATATAGACAGAAAACCTTATATGGATACCAATAGTGACAGATATGACACTTTTACGATTTTTACCTGTTTTCATTTGTAAATATCTACTCAGATAACAATGTTCTAACCTATATGTCTCAAATTTTATCAGAGATTCTAAAATATAATTTATAATTTCTCCCCCCTTTTTTCCACATGTTGAATAAGGAGAGTGATTTGGTTAAATCCATACGTTCTTGTATAAACATGGATCAGCAAAAGCAATGTATGTAGTTCACAGTGGGACAACTTGCTTAACTGGTTATACAATGCATTTCAACATGTTCAAGTGAGATTTGGAATTCCTATATAACTATACACCAATTTCCTTTGAAATAAATGATACACTATGAAATCCAATAAAACTTAAACACTTATTAGATAAGTTGACCAAAAGTAATATCTTAGTATCCATGTTTCATTGGTTTCAGTTTGATATAATGCAAAACTTTAAACTACATGTAAAATCTTAAATGTGTGTATGCTGAATGACCAAAACAGTCTGATATACCTTATTGTAGCAATAAGGTGACTGTAATTGACACCAACATAATTTTACATGAACAAATATAGTGTAACAGGATAACTAACAACATATGTGACCAATTTTAATGTAATGAGTATGATTTCCAAAATTAAATTTCACATGCCTTTCAGTAATAGGTATAAAACTATTATTTCATAGCCCATTACTTTCTATGTTAAATTCTGCAATTTCAAGCATTACCTATACCTTATTCTGACTTGTGCTGAAAAATTCAACATACCTTTATTTTCATATAACATGTATAAGAGCTCACTGGTTCTCGGAAGTTTGAATAATATTACAACAACTGGTACTTCATATCTGAACAACAGGGCAAATATTTCAAATATTGTCGACGATACAGCAATGCGTATAAGCTAGTTTGAGTAAAATGTGTACTACTTTCTAGTACGTTCTTTTTGACCAGGCCTGAATTAGTAGTTCTATACCTTAAACATGTACATTTGCAAAAACTTAACAGGTTCTAGAAAAAAATATAGAGTATTTATTGGACTGTTACATGTGATCATTGAAACAATATATATCTAAATAAGAAGAAAGTAGGGTTTCGAAAGATAATTCATAAAGTTATGTGTTCATATTTCCGTAAATTCAATTGCTATAAGTATTTTATACTGTCAATCAGTAGTTTATCATGTCTGTTTTAATAAAAACAATAACAAATATCTACTGAACAAGTACTTTACAAATCATTAACCAGGAAGTTTTTTCTCCTGTTTCTGCTTCCTAAAAGACTGCTTTAAATAATTCAAGTGATATTGAGGTAATAGCCGACACATGTTTATGCAGGACCCTAATGAAATTTTTCCTTTAAATGTTTTACATTTTATTTTCGGACCTTTATGGCTTACTAACGCAGTATCTGTTTGCTCATTTATGGAGGCCGTACGGTGATCTTAAGTTAATTTTTGTTGAAGTTTTATGTGATGGGTTCTGGTGGAGAGCTTGTCTTATTGACAATCAAACGACATTTTTTTTAAGTTTTCTTAAACCTGTAAAATTGTTTAATCCAATATCAATTCTATCTCATGCGTTTTCCTATATTTATTTGGATTTTCCTTTTTATGCGTATCTATCTTAAAAAAAAAAAAATCGAAAACATCGCAAAATAAAAAAAAAAAAAAAAATAACTTTAAGACTTATTTCTCTTATTTTTATTTCCTTATTGTACAGTTGAATTAGTATTAAACACTTAAGCTAAATATCTTTTCATCTCATTGTTAAATTATTAGCCAACTAAAATTTCTTCAGGACTGTACGTACATGTATCTCCTTTGAAGGAAAGGTACGATTTACTAATTGCAGTAAATATTATCGGAAAATAAAAATCACATTTCATTTACAACTGTATTCACTATTCTAATACGGCAAAGATTTCTGGCATCATTTTAATAATAAAATCATCATCTTAAAATTTATATCATTTATTTTTGTTTTAATTGTTTATTATGTGAGTCGCTGTAAAATATACCCCCTCTAAATTTACACAACATGTGGGACTAACAGGAAAATAGAAAAGTGACTTAGTTAATT